>NW_019060390.1:68330-79301 GCF_000696155.1 Zootermopsis nevadensis | reverse complement strand
ACGAAAATGTGATACCATCTCAAACGACTATAACACAGGCAGACATAAAACTTCATAGCGGTTTCTACATCCAGAGACAGAACATTTCAAGATAATGAACTTGTACATACATGATAATTTTCTGGGTTGAATGAACTGAAGAACAAGAAAACTTATGTGCAAGCAAAATACTGAATATAGCTGAGAAATGTTGGCTGACACCGAATGTCCACAGGGATTTTTATGGTAACTTTCCTCTGCCATACTCACGCAAGTCTTAAAATTAATTTCCAAAATCAATGGATTCTCTTATCTCCAATAATAGTGATTTATACAGATGGTACTGGCAGAAGGTTTAACACTGGCTTTGAAACACATCTTGACCTGGTAAACCCCACTTCCCCAAAATTTATGTGGCAGAAAGGTAGGATTCAGTGACCAAAAAAAAATGAGCACAGAAATATGATCAAACCCAGGACCTTCTGAATGGTGTCTGTTGTCTTACCCTAAGGCCAGAGAACTCATCACAGTGAGAAATGTTATAGCCACAGAAACATACTTCTGCTTATGTTATGACTGGTTTCAACTCTTATCTTACAAAGAGATGCTACCCACAACCCGGAACATCAGCATATACCACTAACGTGAACATTAAAACAGAGAATTCAGTGAAATGTGGTACTAGATGCGTATGTGTGCGATCATAATGTTCTAGTAAAAACTAAATCTTATTCTTCACACATGAAAAAGTTGCCAGTGGAACCACCGTTCCGGAGAATTTGACGTAAATACGTCTATACGGAAAGAAAGTTTATAAGGTAATGTAATGTAATGTAAGGTAATGTAAGGTAAGGTAAGGTAATGTAGTGTAATGAAATGTAAGGTAAGGTAAGGTAAGGTAAGGTAAGGTAAGGTAAGGTAAGGTAAGGTAAGGTAAGGTAAGGTAAGGTAAGGTAAGGTAAGGTAAGGTAAGGTAAGGTAAGGTAAGGTAAGGTAAGGTAAGGTAAGGTAAGGTAAGGTAAGGTAAGGTAAGGTAAGGTAAGGTAAGGTAAGGTAAGGTAAGGTAAGGTAAGGTAAGGTAAGGTAAGGTAAGGTAAGGTAAGGTAAGGTAATGTAAGGTAATGTAATGAAATGTTTTATAGGTAACAACAATGCTAAGTAAACAGATGACGTTTCCTTGGTACCAATAATGCCGAGTAAACAATTGAAGTTTCCAAGGTAACATAACAATGCAGTTTCACTTTTTCGTTTCACTTTTTGCGGAATGACACTGACCTGAAAATATAGACGTATTTACGTCAACACAAATACTCTTATGCTGACACATGTCAAGTTTGGTGTGACAAACATAAATATGCAGCTTCATACACCGGTTCTGCAAATAAGAATAGAAATTTTGAAGTAAATTATGCAGAATGAGCCAATTACAAGATGCTATGCAAAACCATACTGCAAACACAACAAACTACAGTAGAGTCCCAATTAACCCACCTACAGTTATCGGACGTGCCATGTCGGAACACTCAATTTCATCAACAGCCAGGTCTGCACGTAGCAGAATGAATAATACACCCCTACCATGAATCTTTCATATATTTTATGTACTCAGTTGATACTACAGGCATACCACTGTTCAAATATTGGCATTACCTTGCCACAGAGAAAACGGAGGTGGCTCAGAAGCAAGTAGCCATTACTGATTTCCTTAAAACAAACATTTTCCCAGATACTCACCTGGACTGGAACATTAGCTTCCTTTGGCTAACGACATTCTTGAATGAATTCCCGCCCCTTGTTCAGCACAACATACATACACTTGGGAAACAACACTGCATGTTCAACCCATGGATCATCCATCTCCTCCCAGTCTTTGAGTCTTCCACCGCAGATGAAACATACTGTTTGGTCTCCCTTACCTGCCTGCACAGAGACACTGCTACATCAAACGAGCTTGAATACAGTGCCCTCAAAGACAATTAAGTGGCCACTCTTCTCGTGTCTCTCAGTTTACTTTAGAAAAACTGGAAACTAAGTGGAAGGCAATACACACCAGTACAATACAAAGACTGCCTTGCCCAGATCAGAATGCAATCAATGGGAATGGGTCAACTGCTATCAATATTTCAATAAAATAAAAACTAACACAGTTTCCAAACATCACCACACCATCAACATTTACATCCGGCTGCACTGGTTTTATCACTATTCTGCTCTCATAAAGAGCTTAAGTATATCTACAGCTATAAAAGCTCGACAGTACAGTACGCTGTACTCTTGTCCATAGGTAACACTGAAGGAGCTAAAGCATACTGTCTTAACTTATACCAGCACACTTTAGTCTTCCAGAATACCAAACTGCATGTATGAGTGATAATCCTATTCATATAAATAAACATTTAGTCCCCACATTTTAACCAACCAATGCCATGCTATGGTAAACACACCAGCCATGACTTACCCGTGTAATAGAAACCTGACTCAGTTTGTCTGGCTTCTGTTTGAGGGAGCGAGGCCAGTTCTCATATGACCGTACACGTGAATCATGTGTTGTGAGATGGGTGCATTGGGCCACAGCTCTGGTTGATGCCATGCTTCTGCAGCTAAGGTAAGGTAAGGTAAGGTAAGGTAAGGTAAGGTAAGGTAAGGTAAGGTAAGGTAAGGTAAGGTAAGGTAAGGTAAGGTAAGGTAAGGTAAGGTAAGGTAAGGTAAGGTAAGGTAAGGTAAGGTAAGGTAAGGTAAGGTAAGGTAAGGTAAGGTAAGGTAAGGTAAGGTAAGGTAAGGTAAGGTAAGGTAAGGTAAGGTAAGGTAAGGTAAGGTAAGGTAAGGTAAGGTAAGGTAAGGTAAGGTAAGGTAAGGTAAGGTAAGGTAAGGTAAGGTAAGGTAAGGTAAGGTAAGGTAAGGTAAGGTAAGGTAAGGTAAGGTAAGGTAAGGTAAGGTAAGGTAAGGTAAGGTAAGGTAAGGTAAGGTAAGGTAAGGTAAGGTAAGGTAAGGTAAGGTAAGGTAAGGTAAGGTAAGGTAAGGTAAGGTAAGGTAAGGTAAGGTAAGGTAAGGTAAGGTAAGGTAAGGTAAGGTAAGGTAAGGTAAGGTAAGGTAAGGTAAGGTAAGGTAAGGTAAGGTAAGGTAAGGTAAGGTAAGGTAAGGTAAGGTAAGGTAAGGTAAGGTAAGGTAAGGTAAGGTAAGGTAAGGTAAGGTAAGGTAAGGTAAGGTAAGGTAAGGTAAGGTAAGGTAAGGTAAGGTAAGGTAAGGTAAGGTAAGGTAAGGTAAGGTAAGGTAAGGTAAGGTAAGGTAAGGTAAGGTAAGGTAAGGTAAGGTAAGGTAAGGTAAGGTAAGGTAAGGTAAGGTAAGGTAAGGTAAGGTAAGGTAAGGTAAGGTAAGGTAAGGTAAGGTAAGGTAAGGTAAGGTAAGGTAAGGTAAGGTAAGGTAAGGTAAGGTAAGGTAAGGTAAGGTAAGGTAAGGTAAGGTAAGGTAAGGTAAGGTAAGGTAAGGTAAGGTAAGGTAAGGTAAGGTAAGGTAAGGTAAGGTAAGGTAAGGTAAGGTAAGGTAAGGTAAGGTAAGGTAAGGTAAGGTAAGGTAAGGTAAGGTAAGGTAAGGTAAGGTAAGGTAAGGTAAGGTAAGGTAAGGTAAGGTAAGGTAAGGTAAGGTAAGGTAAGGTAAGGTAAGGTAAGGTAAGGTAAGGTAAGGTAAGGTAAGGTAAGGTAAGGTAAGGTAAGGTAAGGTAAGGTAAGGTAAGGTAAGGTAAGGTAAGGTAAGGTAAGGTAAGGTAAGGTAAGGTAAGGTAAGGTAAGGTAAGGTAAGGTAAGGTAAGGTAAGGTAAGGTAAGGTAAGGTAAGGTAAGGTAAGGTAAGGTAAGGTAAGGTAAGGTAAGGTAAGGTAAGGTAAGGTAAGGTAAGGTAAGGTAAGGTAAGGTAAGGTAAGGTAAGGTAAGGTAAGGTAAGGTAAGGTAAGGTAAGGTAAGGTAAGGTAAGGTAAGGTAAGGTAAGGTAAGGTAAGGTAAGGTAAGGTAAGGTAAGGTAAGGTAAGGTAAGGTAAGGTAAGGTAAGGTAAGGTAAGGTAAGGTAAGGTAAGGTAAGGTAAGGTAAGGTAAGGTAAGGTAAGGTAAGGTAAGGTAAGGTAAGGTAAGGTAAGGTAAGGTAAGGTAAGGTAAGGTAAGGTAAGGTAAGGTAAGGTAAGGTAAGGTAAGGTAAGGTAAGGTAAGGTAAGGTAAGGTAAGGTAAGGTAAGGTAAGGTAAGGTAAGGTAAGGTAAGGTAAGGTAAGGTAAGGTAAGGTAAGGTAAGGTAAGGTAAGGTAAGGTAAGGTAAGGTAAGGTAAGGTAAGGTAAGGTAAGGTAAGGTAAGGTAAGGTAAGGTAAGGTAAGGTAAGGTAAGGT
This sequence comes from Zootermopsis nevadensis, assembly GCF_000696155.1. Next base: position 74,955 of record NW_019060390.1, on the reverse strand, counting down.
AAGGTAAGGTAAGGTAAGGTAAGGTAAGGTAAGGTAAGGTAAGGTAAGGTAAGGTAAGGTAAGGTAAGGTAAGGTAAGGTAAGGTAAGGTAAGGTAAGGTAAGGTAAGGTAAGGTAAGGTAAGGTAAGGTAAGGTAAGGTAAGGTAAGGTAAGGTAAGGTAAGGTAAGGTAAGGTAAGGTAAGGTAAGGTAAGGTAAGGTAAGGTAAGGTAAGGTAAGGTAAGGTAAGGTAAGGTAAGGTAAGGTAAGGTAAGGTAAGGTAAGGTAAGGTAAGGTAAGGTAAGGTAAGGTAAGGTAAGGTAAGGTAAGGTAAGGTAAGGTAAGGTAAGGTAAGGTAAGGTAAGGTAAGGTAAGGTAAGGTAAGGTAAGGTAAGGTAAGGTAAGGTAAGGTAAGGTAAGGTAAGGTAAGGTAAGGTAAGGTAAGGTAAGGTAAGGTAAGGTAAGGTAAGGTAAGGTAAGGTAAGGTAAGGTAAGGTAAGGTAAGGTAAGGTAAGGTAAGGTAAGGTAAGGTAAGGTAAGGTAAGGTAAGGTAAGGTAAGGTAAGGTAAGGTAAGGTAAGGTAAGGTAAGGTAAGGTAAGGTAAGGTAAGGTAAGGTAAGGTAAGGTAAGGTAAGGTAAGGTAAGGTAAGGTAAGGTAAGGTAAGGTAAGGTAAGGTAAGGTAAGGTAAGGTAAGGTAAGGTAAGGTAAGGTAAGGTAAGGTAAGGTAAGGTAAGGTAAGGTAAGGTAAGGTAAGGTAAGGTAAGGTAAGGTAAGGTAAGGTAAGGTAAGGTAAGGTAAGGTAAGGTAAGGTAAGGTAAGGTAAGGTAAGGTAAGGTAAGGTAAGGTAAGGTAAGGTAAGGTAAGGTAAGGTAAGGTAAGGTAAGGTAAGGTAAGGTAAGGTAAGGTAAGGTAAGGTAAGGTAAGGTAAGGTAAGGTAAGGTAAGGTAAGGTAAGGTAAGGTAAGGTAAGGTAAGGTAAGGTAAGGTAAGGTAAGGTAAGGTAAGGTAAGGTAAGGTAAGGTAAGGTAAGGTAAGGTAAGGTAAGGTAAGGTAAGGTAAGGTAAGGTAAGGTAAGGTAAGGTAAGGTAAGGTAAGGTAAGGTAAGGTAAGGTAAGGTAAGGTAAGGTAAGGTAAGGTAAGGTAAGGTAAGGTAAGGTAAGGTAAGGTAAGGTAAGGTAAGGTAAGGTAAGGTAAGGTAAGGTAAGGTAAGGTAAGGTAAGGTAAGGTAAGGTAAGGTAAGGTAAGGTAAGGTAAGGTAAGGTAAGGTAATGTAAGGTAATGTAATGAAATGTTTTATAGGTAACAACAATGCTAAGTAAACAGATGACGTTTCCTTGGTACCAATAATGCCGAGTAAACAATTGAAGTTTCCAAGGTAACATAACAATGCAGTTTCACTTTTTCGTTTCACTTTTTGCGGAATGACACTGACCTGAAAATATAGACGTATTTACGTCAACACAAATACTCTTATGCTGACACATGTCAAGTTTGGTGTGACAAACATAAATATGCAGCTTCATACACCGGTTCTGCAAATAAGAATAGAAATTTTGAAGTAAATTATGCAGAATGAGCCAATTACAAGATGCTATGCAAAACCATACTGCAAACACAACAAACTACAGTAGAGTCCCAATTAACCCACCTACAGTTATCGGACGTGCCATGTCGGAACACTCAATTTCATCAACAGCCAGGTCTGCACGTAGCAGAATGAATAATACACCCCTACCATGAATCTTTCATATATTTTATGTACTCAGTTGATACTACAGGCATACCACTGTTCAAATATTGGCATTACCTTGCCACAGAGAAAACGGAGGTGGCTCAGAAGCAAGTAGCCATTACTGATTTCCTTAAAACAAACATTTTCCCAGATACTCACCTGGACTGGAACATTAGCTTCCTTTGGCTAACGACATTCTTGAATGAATTCCCGCCCCTTGTTCAGCACAACATACATACACTTGGGAAACAACACTGCATGTTCAACCCATGGATCATCCATCTCCTCCCAGTCTTTGAGTCTTCCACCGCAGATGAAACATACTGTTTGGTCTCCCTTACCTGCCTGCACAGAGACACTGCTACATCAAACGAGCTTGAATACAGTGCCCTCAAAGACAATTAAGTGGCCACTCTTCTCGTGTCTCTCAGTTTACTTTAGAAAAACTGGAAACTAAGTGGAAGGCAATACACACCAGTACAATACAAAGACTGCCTTGCCCAGATCAGAATGCAATCAATGGGAATGGGTCAACTGCTATCAATATTTCAATAAAATAAAAACTAACACAGTTTCCAAACATCACCACACCATCAACATTTACATCCGGCTGCACTGGTTTTATCACTATTCTGCTCTCATAAAGAGCTTAAGTATATCTACAGCTATAAAAGCTCGACAGTACAGTACGCTGTACTCTTGTCCATAGGTAACACTGAAGGAGCTAAAGCATACTGTCTTAACTTATACCAGCACACTTTAGTCTTCCAGAATACCAAACTGCATGTATGAGTGATAATCCTATTCATATAAATAAACATTTAGTCCCCACATTTTAACCAACCAATGCCATGCTATGGTAAACACACCAGCCATGACTTACCCGTGTAATAGAAACCTGACTCAGTTTGTCTGGCTTCTGTTTGAGGGAGCGAGGCCAGTTCTCATATGACCGTACACGTGAATCATGTGTTGTGAGATGGGTGCATTGGGCCACAGCTCTGGTTGATGCCATGCTTCTGCAGCTCCTCTGGTGTCAAAAGGTTGTGATGCACCCCACTGCTGACAGCTGCAACAACAAACAAATTTCAAAGCTGTGTCCAGTTTGACAAGCAACCAGCAGCAGTCTGAAGTGTAAGCCATGCAACGCACCTTGCTCCGAGCCAGAATTCGGCCTAAACTCCAGGGATGGTCCACAGACATAGTCACGACTCTCTTGTTTCTCAGGGTGGCCATCAGAATTGATGGGAATGTTTCCAACTGGCAACCCTCTAACAAACCCACAGAATGGGGCCCAGCGCTGATGATCTGTGAAGGGGTCATCTCTTTCCTCCCAGTGTCCCACCTGAACTCCACAAAAGGCACACTGCAACCACATCACCCTGGTTCTTGTAGTAAAAGCCAGCAGCTGACAGAGAATGTGGGTCCTGAACAAGATGGACCATTTCTCATACGTTTTCAGACGGTCAGCTCACGCTTCAAGTTTAGTGATTGCCAGATCTTAGTGGCAGGCTGGTGTGGTGTTGAGGCGGTGAGGCACAAGGGGCAGTGGAGCTGGAAGGTGTGACATCTGCTGGAGGGTTGTCAACAGTGTCCACGGAGGATTTGAGATGTGGGCGGTTCTTTTCAATAGACACTGGGAGAGCTGCGTTAACGCCACTGGGAGGCATGACATGCGATCATTACATATATTTAACTATGTATATAGATGAGGCAACGTCGCGTCTGATGACGTTACATGGAAACACAGTTAAAAAAAAAATCGTCGCCCCTTGACACCAACACCTTGACTAGAAATTTCCTGAACAAAAATATACCTCATACAAAACTCATCCAAATAATTTATTCGTACATCGCCTCAATTGTATTCTGTCATTACCTACTTTATTATTGTATATGATACTTCTTGACCCCATAAACATTTCACACATAATTCCGAAATACGACATATAATTACAGCTATGTATTCTGTATTTTGCTACTCACCTTTCACAATTTTAACATACAGATGGCCTACAAATGACTACACGTAAGCACAACCTTAGACTGCTCTCGTGGGAAATTTCCCGACGATGGCATTCGATTCAAAGCAGAAATGTACAGTGGTGCCACGTCCTTTGCATAAACCATGCAAATAAATCGATATACCTTTCTCTTGCAGCAGGCTATTTCTAGTATTAACATTAAATTTCCAGCGAAACAAATTTCTAAATATGAATTGTCATTAGCGTTCATACTTTAGACACTAACATATAACTACCAAACCACACTATGCCATATTAGGCAGCAATGAAAGTCGAGTTAGGTCAATATTATAATATCACTGAATGTGTGGAAATAATGTTCTATATAAAATAAGAAATGTTTATATAGTGTTTAATTTCTACTTTTAAATCATTAAGAAATCCGTTTATAATGTATTAATTAGACCTAGTATTGGAATCATTTATCGGTGGCAAACAAATCCGCCATGTTTGTGCGGTTCATTGAAAAGTAAATAACGAATGAATTTCATATAACGGTTAGTACAACGCCAATGATTCGACGCATTACCAAAACACTCATTACAATCTACCATCCACTGTGTAGTAAAAATACTTGTTTGGAACACTACAAGGAATTTCGAGTTATTGTACTTTGGCTTCGGATAAGCCGCGTCGAATATTACGTTTCGACAGTCGTTGCATTTGCAGGACAATAATATCGTTATATTACACAGGCAATATGCACATATACGCCATGTAGGCGCTTGGGGGGAGGCGGTATAGCTCCTACTCATTCTTGACCTCGGCAAGAGAAGGGTCGTCAGCATCACGCCCTGGCCGCTTTTTACCCCCGGGAAAGAACCCCGGTACCCACCGGATAGGATTCTTGTTTACTAACCAAAAATATCTACATGTAGGTGGCAACATAACTTCACGACTTGCATCTTCATGTTGACTGTTTGGTCTGCGTCACTTGGTGGTCCTCAGAGCAGTGCGACAGATAAATGGATATTATCGTATATGTACCTATCAGTTCCAGCTATTTCCATCGCAACTGCAGCAGTTTTACAATTCATCGTTCTCAGAAGCATTATTCAAGTAATTAACGTAAAATTGATTTCAAGCCAGCAATCTTCATAATCTTATCAGCCTTGTTGGTAAATTGGTCTTTTGTTAACAAAGGCAGGCAGAATTATGTCAACTGTACAAATTCCGCCTGAACGTCTTTGTTCCTTTTGTCAGAATAAACAAAGTTTCTCTGGCATCAGCAAAGCGAGGACTCTTTCACAAAATACACTACAGCTTCCTTCTTAAACGCATACGAAAACATTTTCGAGGTGCCACACTCACGGTTTCGACTTGGAATGAGTAAACACTGCATTTGAGAAACAAATATATTTTCAGAACAGTCATTTATCTAAGAGTGTCGTCTTCACGTAACGCTTCAACTCCAAATGTAAAGCGATGGATGAAGGAATGGATTCGTGTGGCCTGTCCCTGCGTTTTCTTTGAAAGACTCAAAACTCTCAATCAGTACCTGAATAACGGCCTGCAGGTTGCATGAATGGGACAGAGCAGCTTTAGTTATCAATGGAGCATATGACAAGACGTGTGGACGTGGCCGACTAGAAGGACGTTTTTAATGTCCGGCCAGCAAGATAGGACGAGAAGGTTTTCACCAGGTACGACGGGAAGTTGTGATTCGAATATGTTATAATAGACGTAAATTGATACTTGAATGTGTAGTTCCACGTGGAATTGTGTACAAAATGCGCATTGCACAGTTGTAACGAACTCCTTCCGTAACTGCAGAACACACCAACTCCTCTGTTGTGGGGAAATCATTTTCAAAACTAGTGGCAACTACCTGAGGCATGTAAAAATATTTACCCGAGAAGACGTTCAGTTTTCCTTCGACCGGTTTGGGTATAAAGTTCTAAGTACACTGCATTTGCTATCTGCATCATTTTGAAGATGAAAGTTTCTTTTGTAAGATTTGAGGTTTTCACAGCAGTGAGTATGAAGATACTTGCTTAACTTTACATTTAACAAGGTATGGAAATTACTGCTTGAAGGAGAGTTGTTTTATGTTTATATAAATGTAGCTCCATTATCTCTACACGACAACACTTTTTATTTCAGATTAAATAATTCACTTGGAACAATGATAAAATTCTTGTACAAAGTATAAAAGAGGGTAACAGTAAATTTAAAAGTAATAATATAAAATTGTTATGCATAAGAAAAAGGGATAAGAATAGTGGGTCAAAATATGAAAACAAAAAACAACATATTTCAACTTATTACATTTATAAATTCAATATATTCTATTGAGTAAAATATGTTTCCATGGCAATGTCAAAAAGGAAACTGGCTTGCTGCAAGATTCCTCTGAATGTGGAGACAGTATGTTTCTCTGAAATGCTGGTATCTAGCTAAGAGTCTACATGACATCAAAATCCAGATCATACTCACCACTGTGAGAACCTAAAATCCCTTAACACACAGCCTATTCAATTGCATTAGGTGCTAGATAAATCGCAGATCAATTTGCTAGTATTTACAGTGTTTTAAAAGCAATCTGACAGAATAAAGAGTTGTAAATAATTTTCTGCAACAGCAATCTCTAGAAATTGCACGTCAGGTGTAACTTAAGCTCTACAAAAAGAATGACCTAGACATGTTGTCATGAAAAGTACTGTATTGTGTGAGGCACTGTCAAATAAAACAAACAAATTTTGGCTTCGCCAAACTAATTCAGGTCGTACTCTGTAGGATTTGAAGTTTTCACGGCAGTGAGTCTCAAGATGTTTGTCTTCTAACCCATGCGCCATGTAGTCTGGTAGAAGATATCCGTCTTCTGGGTTATTGCGCTGTGTAGTCTGGTCGATGTTAACCAACGTTTCAGAGGTCATACTGCCTCCGTCATC
>NW_019060390.1:36137-48439 GCF_000696155.1 Zootermopsis nevadensis | reverse complement strand
TGTGTATTTTGATCTTAGGCAGGCCTTTGATTCAGTCCCTCATTCAATTCTTTTGAAAAAGCTTAATAATTTTGGACTATCTTCTCCTTACGTCAAGTGGTTCCAAAATTATTTTTGAACTGGATCTTACTTTGTTCGCATTTTAGTAGAGTCTTTTTCCTTTTACTCGGTGTTATCTGGAGTGCCGCAAGGCTCTACCTTGGGACCTCTCTTATTTAATGTTCTTATTAACGACCTTTGCGACAAAATTATGTAATCTAAATATCGCTTATTTACTCATGACTTGAAACTATATTGTGATATCAAATCGGTGAATGACTGTAAATTTCTTCAAGCAGATATTGATTCTGTACATCAGTGGTGCGATGTTAACAATATGGAACTCAACATTGAGAAAACCAAAATTATATCTTTCACACGGAAAACCAACAGTATTCATTTTAACTACTTTGTCAGTGATGTCTTAATTTTCCTTACTGACTGTATAAAAGATCTTGGTGTCTTGTTAGACACTAAGCTATACTTTTATTGCCATATAAATTTTGTTCATACACAGGCACTAAGGACCTTAGGGCTCATTCGTTTTATTACATACAATTTTTCCTCTTTAGACAGTCTTGTTGTTTTATATAATGCTGTCAAAGCTTGAGTATGGTTTAGTTGTATGGAATAATCTTACGCAGACAGATTCTAATACATTAGAAAACATAAAAAGGAAATTTGCCAGTTTGTGCAATTACAGGTTTTTTCGGTTTAATATTACACGTGAATACGAATTGATTTTAACTGCTTTAAATTTCAGAACACTCTATTCCAGATGAAGATATCTTGGTGCTTTATTTCTTATTAATGTATTTAAGGGCAAAATAAATTGCAATTCCATCATGGACACTGTTGGTATTCGTGTGCCGTCAAGGCAAATAAGAGAATTTTCTACGTTTAGTGTAATCAGTGCGCTTAGACATAGTCCTTCAGCCAGGTGTGTCATTGCTACAATAGACGTATGTAAATTTTTGGACGAGTTTGGTATAAACATTGTTTTTTTGAGGAAACTTTCTCAATAAGAGAAATGATTTAGAGAGTGGACTTGATTGGATCTAGCTTGGTTATTTGCTTCAATTTGATTTCTGTTTTTATTTTTTTCCTTGTATTTTATTAGTGTTTACTATTTACTTATTAATTATTTTGCAATAAATTAATATTATACATTTATATATTCAGTTCATTGTTTGTTTGCATTTGTTATTATTATTATTATTATTAGTGTTCTGTCTGACGACAGGTCCATATGAACGGGATCCTTCATCCTTTTCTCCGACTGGGACCTGTTCATATACGTTCTTGGCAGATGATCCAGAAGTGGTTTGCCATTGCCTTCTTCTTTGTGTGTGAATGGAGTAATTGTTGGGATGAAACGGAGAAACCGGGGAGCCCCCGGAGGAAAACTCCGTGATACCTAGACCATGGTCTTGCCCAACACAAGTTATAAATCTGAGCACCACCGGGAATTGAACCCGGGACCCCAGGATTACAAGGCTAGTGTTCTGACCACTAGACCACCGTGGCGGTTTGCATTTGTATTGTAAGGTTTGTATTATTTTTAGTGTTTGGCTGTTATTGGCGTTTTGGCTGTTGTCAAGCTCTTTAATAAATGAATTGAATTGAAATAATCTGTTACGAAAACCAAATGTTCGCTACTGTGCAAAGTCTACTTCACTTACATAAAAATTACAGTCAATCATTAATTTTATTACGAACTTTCAGGGTTCATAAAATCAGGCCATTTCTTTGTAAAATAATTGCCAGACAATGAGAACGCCGAAAAATGGAGTCAGAATACGTAGGAAGTATTTATATCCTAGAAGCATTATGAATAAAAATGGGATGTATGAATCTCCCCGGAAGTAGTTAATGAAGACACAAACTTGCATGCGTTTTCAACGCCACAACGGGACACAGACCACACAGCGAAAAAAAATTCAGGTCATGGATAATGCCCGGAGAGACACCATCGTCACAAACTTCAGATTTGCTTTAGGACATAGTCTAATTAAAAATATACAGGAATTAAAATTCGGCTGATACTTACCTTTAATTAAACAGTTGTAAGTCAAATAGTGCCTGTCACAAAGTACTGAAACGATTTTAAAAACTTATTAAGTTGTCTCTCTGTGTTAAAAATCGTTTTGCCGGCTTGAAGGCACTTCGTGGACTCACCAAATGTTTTTTTTATTATCTTCCTTATGGCCAGTGAGAAACTGTGCCCCTCCTTCAGATACTTGACCACAACAGGCTCCTCCTACAACTTATGAGGCAGCCTTTCAACATCCAGCATTTATATTTATCGCTGGAAGTTTCTGTGTTATATCCTAGTAATTATAGATGACTTTTATAGTCTTTGCAGTGTTAGGGCCATTTATGATAACTAACTAGATGGCTTACTAAATCCGAAGGTTCATCACCGAATTAACCAAAGCCAATAAAATCCAGTCTCCTTCAACTCCTATGTCCCATAGATCCCGCCTGACTTTATCCTTAATGAATCGTATTGTGAAGACCAGTACCAACCACGGCTTAGATCTTAACATCAAAGAAACGAAGTTCATGGTCAGAAATAGTGATAGATACGGGCTGCTTCAGCTGATAATCCAGGGAAAAATATTCGGAAACAGAAGACCTGGGAGGCCAAGAATCTCCTGGCTTCAGAACCTAAAAACTTAGTTCTAGATGTTACTGGAGAACTGTTTCAAGTAGCAGCCAGTAAAGTTCAAATTGCTATGCTGATCGCCAACATCCCGAACGGATAGGCACTTTAAGATGAAGAAGAATAAGACATTATCCTTCCATTTACGTCTTGGTCTCCCCAGAGGTCTCTTCCCCTCAGGCTTCCCAACCAATACTCGATGCACAACTCTTGTCCCATCCATGCGCGCTACATGCCCCGCCCATCTCATATTTCTCGACTTAATCACCCTGACAATACTGGGGGAGTAGTACAGATTTTTAAGCTCATCATTATGCAGTTTCCTCCATGCCCCATCGGCTTCCCTCTTAGGCCCAAATATCCTTCTCAACACCATATTCTCAAACACCTGCAATCTATGTTCCTCCCTCTGAGTGAGAGACCATGTTTCGCACCCATACAAAACAACAGGCAAGATTATTGTTTTGTATACTTTAATTTTCAGGTTTGCCATTTATGATACTTTATTTTTTATTTGTTTGCTAATTTACTTCCTGGAAACAATTGATAAAACGTGCCCTTCTTTCAACCAAATAAATTATAACGCAACACTTAACGTCCATTAGTTTGATGAGTGTCAATTCTGAAATCGTTTTTCGATTCTTTGAATATTTTAAAAATATTTTTGAGGGACGTTTCCTTAGTCAGAACGGAAACGTACGCCATGTTGTCGCGCGTGTGTGTTCCGTGTTGGTAAGTATAGTGCCTGATTTTCGTTAACCAGAAAATGGTGTATAGCTTCCTCATTTTATAAAATCCTGTTACCTTCATGACGGTGACTGGGTTAATCTCCGAAACGTTGGTTGTTAGCTCAATAGTGACACGGCTGATCGCCCGAGAGGATTTTGTAACATGCGCTGTGAAAGAGTGAAAACATCTTACGTAACTTTCTCATTAGTATAGTTTAGCTCTTTAGGTTCAGTTTATACGTTGCAACAGTAAAGCTGTCCCACTTTATGCCATGTAGGCGCCTGGGGGGAGGTGAATGTCAGCATCACGCCCCGGCCGCGTTTCACCCCCGGGAAAGTATCCCGGTACCCATTGGACAGGAGCCTCTGCCCCCTTCGGGGATCGAACACCGGTTGTCCAGCCTGTAGTTAGTCACTATACTGACTGAGCTATCCCGGCTCACGATATGAACTTGATACTTTGAATATTTAACAAAACCTTAGAGAAGTTGAAGCTAAAAGTAAACACAAAGAAGACAAAAATCATGGTAGTAGACAAACAGAAAGATGGAATGAAGGCAAATATAAGAATAAATAGAACAAGGTTAGAAAAAGCCAAGGAATTCTGCTATCTGGGGAGTGTGATTGGCACCGAAAACAAATGCCTTACCGAGGTCAAAGCAAGTGTTTCAAAATAACAGGAACCTATAATTACTTAGACACATCAGTATAGGGACTAGAAAGAAATCTGTTAAAACCTTCGCTTGGAGTGTGCTGACGTATGGATGTGAGAACTTGACTAGGACAACAAGAAAAAACAAGACTTGAGGCCGCAGAAATGTGGTTCGGAGAAGGCTAACAAGAACAAGTTGGGCCGAAAAGATGAGTAATGACCAAATATTAAAAGAAATAAAGGAGAAAAGGAAATTACTGAAGGCCATAGGAAAGAGAAGAACGAAGCTCCTTGGGCACATATTGAGATACGACACCTGCCTCCAAAACATTTTTGAAGGTAAGGTGTTAAGGAAAAAACCGAGGGGACGACCAAGAATGTGGCTGCAGCGACAAGGCCTGGCCTTTAGGAATTGTTGATGATGATTAGTACATGGAAATGACGCATTGATAAAAGGGCGAAACTGAAGTTTTGAATCAGAAGTAGAAGTGTTAAATTCCCAGAAATGTTTAGTCGCAGGGGAAAGAAGGGGGAAGAAATGAGGATAACAAGTGAGGAATCGCATGAATGGCGTTTCAGTTGTGAAGAATTCGCCAAAATTTACCTCTGTTGGTGAGTGACGGATTCCCGGACAGGGGAATCCCTGTCACTATAACATAAAACACTCACGTAGGTCTCCGTCTAAAGTTCTCATTATTGTCCGATCTCAAAACAAACTGCAACATTCAGGTTTTCCTTAATTTATATATTTACTAATTCATCGGCATTGTCGTCGATATTTTACATTATTACCTTGTCTTTAAACTCATATTTTTTTCCCGTTCAGATTCTTTATTTGTGATATAATTTTAATTGTACGATTACAGAAGACACGGTATGACGAAAACGGTTATCTGGCAACCGTCACGTGTCATTGCTCGACCTGGCAGTGATGACAAGCCTCAATCCTTTCTCTGGTCTCAGCACAAGCTCGCTTTAAGAGAGCCATGTCTTCTCTCTTGTCAAGGGAACGCAGTTCGTAGTGACGGAGGATGTAGGACAGCACCGTCTTCTCCTCCAGCAGGGCGAACTTCTGTTCTATGGAGTTCCTGGGACCGGCACTGAAGGGAATGTAGGCGTAGGGGTGTCTTTTTGCTGCCCTCTCCGGCAGAAAGTTGTCCGGGTCGAAATTCTCGGGTTGGGGAACTGATCGGAATTTCGATGGATGCTGTACATATGCAGAATAACAGAGCATTCAGCCGGAAATTTATACTCGACTGCAAAATAAAGACGCAGTGTTGTCAGTGTGAACAGTCAAGCTCAATGTTTGTATAAAAGACCGTGAGAATGGCGAAACACGCTAATTACACACTTAGTATGACCGTGCATGTATTATTTGGGTTCCAAATAATTTTCCTGCGTGTACGTAATTTATAACTCGTCACGTGACCACGAAGACTAGCTGGTTGGCGGAGGGGGGAGGAGTTTCAGAGGTGAAGTGGTTGATTTTACAACCTTGAAGATGAACAAGTTTTTCTACGGCGCAGTGATTTAACGAACAGTGCGGTAGTCTGCATATTGAGCCTGTCACGGGGCAGGCAAATCCATTACGTAAAGAATGTTTAATTTAACATGCAGCCGAAAGTACAGCATTGTCATAACCAAAGGCGACATCAGCATAACAGTGCGAACGAGTAGTTTCCTAGTCTTCCTTAAACGTAGCAGAGCGTATCATCTGTCAGCGTCAGCGTTGTCCGATGCCGGACGTGCTAGCTGCCGCGAACACCACTTTCGGTTTCCCGGAACTTTGTTGTCAGTCGTCGTCCAATTCGGTACTTCCTTGTCAGGATACGCGTTCGCTAAATGCTTCATGATCAGCAGCAAACGATTTCGATGCGAAGTGATGTTCGCGAATACAACACGTTCAGTGCTTCTGATATTATTTTTGTACTGTAATAAGCGGTTGTTGGGTTTCGTTTTAAATGGTACACTCTGTATAATGAATTGCAGTGTTATCGCCGAGACAATATTACGCAACATTTTGAACTCGCTGGCAAAGAGTTATCTCTGTCTTCGCTGATCACGTGAGCATGTGTTAATTACTTCGCCAACCGTTAAACTATTCGGATGATAATGCACATACTTTGACTCTTCAGCTGACCCTGAATTATGACGCCATAGTTTTAAAATTCCGTCTCATATTTCAACCACATTTCTTGGTCAACTTCTGTTTTAAAATATTCAGATATTTTATGGATATATCACTGAGTATTTGAGACTTCCGGTCTGCTATCCATAATGCAAAGATTTAAATATACTCACAGTACTATAATTTTTACCTGTTTTTTACGTGTAAAAGTCTGCCTGTCGTGTGTGGGAAGATGGTACGCAGACGGCGTGTTGGGGAAAACTGGTTGGGGGGGAAGTGTCATGAGGGTGGAGAAAATTCCACGTTGAGCTCCATAATTTGTACTGTTCGACACTTATTATCAGGATAATCAAATTAAGGACGAGATGGGCGGGGCATGTAGCGTGCATGTAGGATATAAGAAATGTGTGTAAAATTTTGGTTCGATAAGCGTGAAGGGAAGAAACCACTCGGAAGACCTAAGTGTAGGTGGAAGGATAATATTAAAATGGATCTTGGGGTAAATGGGTAGGAAGGTTTGGATTGATCTGGCTCAGGATATGGATGGATTTAATAAAAGACTGTGAATTTATTTAACTAGACGCTCGAACTGTTGGCATTTCAAGGACTCTGTTTGACCCAGATAGGTGTAATGCATCCTTAGAAAACGTTGTGCAAGTTACCTGTATCACAGTGGAAGAATGATCTAAGGAGCATGTTATTTCAAATCGCATTAGTGCAACAACGACGTACGTTATTCGGCGTGAAGAACGTCTTCTGAATCTCAGAGTACTCTAGTAATGTTACTGTAATGTATAGTTCAAATTACGTTCTTCCTATTAGATTACCTATCTTTACGTCTTTGTTGAGTTATCGTGCCACGATGGGAACACTGGGGTACAATCTTAGGGAATCCTTGATGACCCTTTCAAGGTACTTCATCGTGGCAGGGCGGTCACACCCTTCGAAGATGCTGCCTTGTTCGCGGTACGCCCTGTCCTGTGGGCACAGTATGAAATTAAATTACACAGGAGCACGAACACTGTTGCATAAGCGCTTGCCAATCTAATCAGGTAGGTAGTTGCCTGTATGTCTGGATGCAACCCCAGTAGGAACACAGCCCAGCACACCCCAGCGCTACTCGTGTTGTGGTCCTGGGGAACAAGTGTCAGTGTTATCTTATCAAATTTATCGCATCAGAAACTCCGTGGAACAGCGGCGTTCTTGAGTACCTGATGCAGCGGATTCCGGTAGATTGGGCTATCGGTTAATCGGGGCAGCCGCTTAATTAGGCCGAAGTGTTTTGGTCCCGATGTGTCCCAGTTAACCGGAATCCACTGTATTCCGTTCGGCTAGCCAAGAAATTCTCCGTCTTTTATGGAGCCCGAAGATTCGTTATTGTATTTGTAGCCTCAGCTAACGAGCTAAATAACCAACTAACTAACCGAGTGTGTTTCACTATGGACATGGGAGAGACACGAAGACAAAAGAAGACCTCAATGCGACTAGAATGAACGTAATTCAATGTGAGCCTAAGGTTGTAACAGCAGCTGACTATGACACTGAAGTGTTAAACTGTCACGTGATGGCTAATTCGCAACATTCCTGATTTTCTGACCGACCGTTGCCCTGGAAACCGACATTTCAGAAAATTTCTCGTCTTGCTTTTAGTTCGCTCCATAGACATCGTTAACAAAGTGTCTGTCTTCTGGGTTGTAGCGCCGCGTAGCCTGGTATAAGTTTACCGACGTCTTAGAGGTCCTTGCTGCCTCCATCATCAGGGCGATGAGTCAAGCCCTGATGATGGCGGCAGCAAGGACCTCCGAAACAACCCAGAAAACATCATATTGTACAAATTCAGTACAGATTTGTAGACTTATTTTCCGAAATTCGGCTGCTCTCTCTGAAATGAAGGATCATTGTTGTGGATGGAGATATTGTGACGTCGCAGAGCGCTAGTTGACGCACCTCAAACATGAATGTGTCCACTTCCTCTCTTCTTCGTCCGTCAGCTTGACGCCGTCGAGTGACGCCTCCAGCAGAAGATACGGTAACACTTCCCTCTTTCTGTTGCCTTGAAACATGAAAAAAGTCTCGTTTCATGAACGACGACCTTGTGGGTTGCAGGCATAGCCAGTTGAAGTTTGATGACGGAGATAGTGTTTTTCCGAAACACGGGCATGCAGCCAAAATACTTCACGGCCTTGCGACTTAGGGCGTCGTCAGAACGTCAAATACTGCTTAGCTTGACAAGGGTCAGTTGGTTAACACTTTTTAATGAAATAATCGCTGTTTCCTATCATTATGAGAATCATATCAAATTTACAAATACACTCTGACTTCAAAATGTTTGAGCAGATGGCACGTAGAGTTACCGCTAGGTTTTGAATTGGCAACTGAACCTGTGGTAATAGAAGCCAAAGTTTCGTCTCTGTCACAACGAACCCCGACAGTGGATCCTGTCCAGTGTAGTTGACCCACACTCACCAACAAAAGCGTCCTCGTCAGGAGACGTGGTTGGGGATCTGATGGACGTGTTCTCAAGTTGAGACTTGCGCTCTCTGAGCACCTGTAAATCACATGCTACAGGGAGTTTCAAAACATATAGAGTGGTGCAGAATTCAGGGCACATTTTAAGTGGTGGTGCACATGAATGTGGTTGTTTCTGTACGATTTTGTATTTGATCACTTTTAATGTCTTAAAATATATCCCAGTAATTTTAGATTCCTTAAATGTGCCAACAAATATATCGAATAAACAGCCGCGGGCATTTGATAAGGGGTGGTCCTCAAAACGTGTGGTTGGGCGGGTGGCCAACAACTGCATATCGAAAAAACAGCTCGTTGCGAAATTTTATGCGAAGTATGAGACCTGGACAGTTTCTGTGGATCGAGACTGTCAGTGGAAACTAATTTTAGCCACTTGCATTGTTAGTATCTTGTTTCTCAAACACATTTATATATATATATATAAATATATATAGACATTAAAATATCAAAATATAATCATTAAAATATCAAAATTTTGTTTATCAGTCAGAGTTATGTGCTGAGATGGATGAGAAGGTATAAAAATTATGAACCGCGTTAAACAATGCCGTACCAGATTTATACGTAGTTCATTTGTCGAGAACCAGCGAGGACTTTTGAAATGTATTATGCGTGATAAATACAGACTTACTTTAAATCGGCTTAAAATTTGCAATTATAAATTTATATTTCTAACAACCATCCTTTCACTAATTATTAACAGCTCTGAAGTTTAATGTATTGACATTTTTCATATAATTATGTTATTGCTTTCCTGCTCACGTTTAAGATTTGTGGATTCTGGAGGGAGTGGGTTCAAATCTCGGGTTGGCTACCACTATACGACTGAAGCATGTTGTGGTTCTCCTCAGTTCTTTCAGGCTAATTCAGCAAATAGTGTGTTAAATTATACGACGATCCAAGCGGTTTGTCATCCATGAACCATATGCCATTCGATAATTTGACGCTTTGTAATTTTCGTAATTTAAGTGTCGTCAAGGAAACAAGGAATCGCAATAAATGTGCGTCCTATTTACTCACGTTGTCTAGTTCCGGGGATTAGCTTTATAAATGACGCTGTTCAATTATCGCCGTCACAGTGATCAAATGCTGGAACTATAAGTTTTGTTTGGCTGAGGAATTCAAACACTGAAGTTTCTTGGGATGCATAAATGTAGATAGAACGATAATATTAAAACTGATGTTAGATAAATCTGTTTCAAAGTTGTGAAACACGTAGTATTGTGTTTACATTACGTGAACGCATTGATAAAGCTGTGTGTTTAAAAAACACTGAAGTTGTTTGTCAACTGATTTGCTATCTCTCATGTATTTGTGTAAACAGAGGTGACAAGAATTCGCGCCTGTGGAAGTGAGCAGGCCTGTTCCAAGCCACTGATGCAGAAACCTGTAGAAGCGCCCTTTGTCCAGGTGCTCGCTGCTCTTTAGAATCAACTGAAAGGCGGATGAATCAAACCGAGGAACAAATACAGAATGCCCCTTGAAAATATTCAAAATGGCCACCGTCCGTGTCTTCTGTTAATACAATATACGGGTATCGATAACTAGGTTAAGTTTGACCTTCAGAATTCTCAGAATTTTGCAGAAAACTTGTTTCTTGACAAGATTTTTCTTAAGATTAATTGTAATCAAATAAATATTTTGAAGATTTCATTTTCAATATAAACTGTTTGTTTTATGTGTTATTCATATGTACGATCTAAAGCTTTCACAGTGACGAAGTACAGTGAAATTTTTTTGGGCTACCAGCCATGTTAGGTTTTTGAAAGGCGAAAAGGTGTTTTAGCCTTTCAAACACCTGTCATGGCTGGTAGCCTTAAGACGAATTCATTAAGGGCGTATTCGTATGCTTAAATGCTTTTTGTTTCTTATTAAAAAGAAGTAAAAGGAAAGCTGTCCTACTATACGCCATGTAGTAGCTTGCGGGGGGAGAGGTATAGTTCCTTCTCATTCCTGACCTTGGCACTAGGTCGTGGTGAATGGTCAGCATCACGTCCCAGCCGAGCTTAACCCCCAGAAAAGGACCCCAGTACCCACTGGATAGGAGGCTGGGTGGGCTCCAGAGCCGGTCTCGATGCAGCGGCTAGGAAACACGTATAATTAAATAACGAGTTCTACAAAAAGTATTATTTTACGTTGACATTCACAAAACGTTATGGCAAGGACAGCCGGTGGTCTTAAGGTTAGCCAATACAGTGTTTCCTTAAACTTTTAGTTAGGTCTGACAGTTCCTTGCAATAACAGGCTAGCATTTATAAACTATTGTTAAAAAGTGGCTCGCTCTTGAGTAGAGCTTCACAAATGATATGAAGTCTTGCGTAGCTGAAGACATGCCAGTCTATCAAGAAGGACTCTGCTCTCAGAGAAAGAGGTATGCAGCGTGTGCTTGGGATGGAAGATATAAGAAATTTGTAAGAAATTCAGCTTGAGATACAGAAGGCAAGAAACCGCTTGGAAATCCAGGCATAGATGAAAGGATAGTATTAAAATAGATCTTATAATATTTATACATATTTTTGGAACGTAATGTAGATATATGACTGTATGTTGCGGAACGTGTTTGTTATGCTTTACACTAAATACGACATAGAATTTGGAATTCTTATGAACATTGTAAATAAATTAATGACTTCTTCTCGTACAGCCCACAAACTGGTTGGCTGTGCATGCAACACGTTACGGTTTTTTTATTACTATGAGCTTTTATATCATACGTTATTGATCAAGTTCTCAATATAAGCGCTAGATTGCGCTGATGTTGTATTTTACAAGTACTGCTGCCATTTGCTAGATTTTGGAAGTAGCAGCGTATTTCTGAAGGTTGATTTTTATGAGAAGTGTTAAAATCATCTCTTCATGTTCCGGCCTCCTAAATTGACAATGGTCTATGAAATACTGAATTTATATATTATTGTCTGAAATGTGGGATAATGATGATGAAGTCTGGATTTGGGAGGAGAAATTAAGGGTCATGGGCTAGTTTATGTTTCATAAAAAAGATGTGCATGAAACAGCATTTTAATTCTTAAAACAGCATCTTAAAGAAAAATGCATTAATTACATGAGTGTAATGCTTCAGTCAGCTGTTCTATGTTGTAAGTTACCTACAGGAAAATCAAAGATACCGATGTGTATATTTCATATTTCTGTCACATTATGCCAGTGAATTTATGTGAAGCGTGAATGGGATACGGTTTACACAGTAAGCAGAGTTTACTCAAAACAAACTAAAAAGAATTACCGTACATGTTTTTAAAATTCATCATAAATATTAAAACCAAATTTTGACTGGTTTAAGGCTCCTGATATCTCCCAAAGAAAAGGGAGTTAAACGGTATGAAGCGTGGGTGACCTCTGGTGGCATACCTTCATACCAAAGTTTGTTCAGCACCAGTGTTGTAATAAAGCAGCTAATCAGACTACTCATATTTATATATTTTTTGTCCATTTGTTTCACTTTTCAAGTCTTTTATGATTTCAGGAATGCATTATGTAGGAGTGTTTTTTATTTTTTTAATATAAGGTTAGGTTAGGTTAGGTTAGGTTAGGTTCACATCAATT
>NW_019060390.1:8619-23598 GCF_000696155.1 Zootermopsis nevadensis | reverse complement strand
ATCAAATTTTGCCAAAGACTCGCCAAAACGGCTACGGAAATTTATGAAATGCTAACGCAAGCATTGTTGGGATAGGCTATGGGGCCTGTCAGCTGATTCTAAAGGAAGAACTCCACATGCGACGCATCCTGTCTGAGGCCCAGAAGCAGAATCGACTTCTCGTTTGTCAGGAGCTCAAAGATCTTGCAAGAACCGACCCCAGCTTCCTTTCTAAGCTCCGTGTGACTTCTTCCTCTTTCCAAAGATGAAAATTCAGCTAAAGGGATGGAGATTTGAGACGATAGAAGAGATTCAGGCAGAATCGCAGATGGTGCTTGACAGGCTGACAAAGAAAGATTTCCAGGGATGCTTCCAGGCTTGGCAGCGGCGCTGGGATCGTTGTGTTCACTCCCAGGGGAACTACGTCGAGGGTGATGGATGAATTTAATACCTGAGATAAGTGTACGGGTTTTTATACGCGCAATCTTGAAACTTTCCGATCGCACTTCGTATAGTATATTGAAATTAAACAAAAGTTTTGTTTTTTAAAGTAGTTGTCGGCCCCGGTACAAGTCCAATTTTGGGCCCCCGTCGCCATATTGGGTATGCCAAGTGGGTCCGATGGGTCTGGGTCGACCTCCATTGCACTCTCCATCTCATCAGCAACGAAATCCACATCCATACTTGACCCAGGCTCGTCAGATGCCGCCTGAGTTGTCAGAGCGCGCTTACGTTGCCTATATTCGCGGCAGTACTGCGCGTTGGTTTTGGGTCTGGGCCCGGCGTTTTCGGTGTCATTCTCTTTGGAATTTTGTGCTCTACGCATTCGTGCCCGATTTTTGTAATTCTGGTTGTACTTTGCCCTCATATATCGCGACAATTTAAGAAAATCGGGAAATTTTCAAACTTTTTCAAATTCACAGCGTCGTATCATTTTGAGTTTTTGAGATACACACTTGGAGGCCAGGATGAGTGTCGAATCCGGAATGTCGAAAATCGTAAGTTCACTTTGCGCGTGCGCAGTTCGCGACGTCCGGCCGCCACTAATGTCGGAGCGGTATTGGCACAAACTTTCATCCTTCCTCTTTAAAACGAGACTAAGATGGCGGCGCTATGTGTATTTGTAGCCGAGGTATTGAAGTTTGAAATTACTTCGACAGAAACTGTAGCTCATTTGGGCGCGATTGCCTCCCCACACCCGGCATCGATTTTAAAAGCGTTTTCACGTCAAAATCATATAGTTGTGTGTCACTTTCATTCAATAAATTAAATTTAAAAGAATACAGGTTTTCATTTGACTCACCCTCGTATAAGTGCTGGATTTCATATTCTCAGAGCTGAGCACAGGAAATTGAAATAGAATGCGAAGTGTAAACAATGAAGTCACTACACATAAATAATGCTTGATAAGAAGAATGAATATGCGTATGTCAGTGGTGGATTGCTTTATGCATCAAAAATAATTAAAAAAATATGATTTCCTACTAGGAAAATTGAATATTTCTTTTATAACTTTATCAGATATAAAATACTTCTATTCTAAGTAAATATGACATCTACTCACCCGATGGTATTTCTTCACTATATGATGTATGGCAAACCACTTGGTGTGGAATCCTGGCTTCTTTGTACACTTGTCAGAATAAGACGACTTTTATCTCCTGCCTCCTTTCACTATTACAGGGTACAACTACGATGGAACTAGTGGAAAGAATAAGGCTTCAATGACATCCTGACACAGTTTGCTAGTACAAGTTTGGCTACAGGTCGCCTAAAATTGCGTAAAATGCATGGCGGTCTCATTCCGACATCGGAACGCAAAGGGTTAAATTATTTACAGGTGCCATTGAAAGTCATAAAATAAAAGTTATATAACCTAGAGATTTATGTTTATGCAAAATATGTGAGCATTTTTATTTATAAGTTATAAAATGCATGTGTTAGAAGGCAAGGTTCTAAATTTCATCTTTGACATTGAGTCTCAAGATATGTCTCTGCTTTCAATTTCATAAATATTAAATATGCATTTTCACTACTTTTGCACATCTTCAGTTTTTACTAGATACTGGCACAACAGATATTGAATTCTAGCACAGCATAAACAGGAGTGTGCGTCATTTTGTGGTCACTATTGTGATGGGAGCTTTACACACAACCGTTAAAAATTAGTGATTTAGCAAAGAGATTCAGAGATTTAAGTCGTTGCCGTGTTTATGAATTTAAATATACAAATATATTTTTACAAACAATCAGTTTCATAGTTAAAGTTATTATTCAGTTAGTTTCGGAATAGATAGAATTGAATATAATTCCACAAGAGCATTTCATTATTATTTTTCGTATTAGTCATTGTGACACTTTCTAAACGCTAGTATTCGTACATTTTGAAAATCAATCTTCAGAGTTTCATAATTACATTGCAGACAACTAATTTCAGTACAGGAAGCCCTGATTTATGCCTGGGATGCGTTCCTGGAGGAACCGGCGTAAATTGAAACTCTTTATAATGTAAATTATTGGGAAGTCAATGACATGCGTTCCTGGAACCCAAACATTGATGAGTAATATAATGGCATTGCATTTGAAGCTCTGAAATAACGTAAATAAAATCAAGGGAATTTAAAAAAAATATATTTTATTCACTTACAATCGGCAATTCGTTGGTCCCCGCGATTGACTGGGATTCTTTCATGTGACTGATGTGTACAGTCATCTCTGCTGTTAAGCGATAGTTGCATTCATGTAAGACGCCGACCTATAGAAAATCGCGTAGTAAAAATAACCCCGGTACCTTCGCAGAGGTTAATTGAAAGTTCAAAGCGCCAGGAATGAAAATGCATAAGACCAAACTCGCATATGCAAAAGTTTGCATTTTACAAACAGCTTTTACCGATTCATCGATCTCTTTGGAGCAAATTCGCGTTAACGACAGAAACGAAATTGCAGAGATGATTGTATTTATATTTTTTATTCAGAATCGGCGATGTAAGAATTACGATTTAGTATAAGAATCAGTACGAGAAACATTGTAAAACGTTATTAATAATAGTAATTTTTTTCACTTTTTGACTTGCTGGTTACAAAATCGGCGTTATTCTGAATCGGCGCAAATTGAGGGCTACTTGTACACACATTTTTCACGTGTTCTGTTTGGTGCTTTAGAATTAGATAGAAGTCTATGAGGTAACATACCTGACCATATCCTTCATATTGATTTTTATGTAAATATTAAAAGTAGTTCAAATTTATTACTAACGAAAAAATTATGTGTGGCACCACTTACTTTTATTTAGACTACAATATAGAGATGTAACACAGTACATTGCGTCTGTAATGTAGATGTTTGAATTTGTACATACCGTGATCTATTGTGTGTTGCTACTGACTAGTACATATCAGACAGTGTTATCAGTGTGTAGAGTGAAGTGCAACTGTCATAATTTTTTCTCATTTCTCATGATAACATAATTCCAAAGTCATCATGACTTGGTTAGATTATGACAAGTGAGTGTTACATCATTGAATCATCATCTTTGTCCTTCAAAAATGCTTAATGTTACATGTTACATAGGACTTTGGACTATTGCCGATTTTGGCTGTAAAGCCTAATGGGAACAAACCACTCAGAAGATGACGAGAAAATCCCTACAAGGGAAAGTCGTTTCTGGTCGGTGCGGGGGGAATGTTACTTATCAGCTGGACTAGAGGGCTGCTATTGTTGGGAAGTGTGATACGTCACAGTTTAAGGCTACTACACACAGACTGAAAACATCAAGCAGTTGAGATTAGCGTGTAGTGAGCGCACCTCCAATGTGTTCTGCGGGTGTTGCAAAAATATTCTAGATTAAATCACTGTGCCGCTGTGAGGTAATCTTAAAGCTGTACCCATTAGAACACACGAATGCCTGTCGTCTGTTGTTGGTTCAGTGGTTGTGGAACGAATGCTTGTAGGATGGGTCGTCACTCACCACGAAATCTTGCGCATGCGCGTATATCGAATACCTAGCAGGGATTTTCTCCTGGTCTGCGGACTGTAGGCATACATAGAAGAATAATGTTAAAATGGATCTTATGGATATAGGGTTGGAGGGTGTAGATTGGATTCATCTACCCCAGGACAGGGACCAGAGGTTGGATCTTGTGAACATTTTGTTTTCATAAAGGAGTTTTCCTCCGGGGGCTTCCCCGGTTTCTTCGTGGCATCCCAACAATTACTCCATTCACACACAGAAGAAGGCAATGGCAAACCACTTCTGGATCATCTGCCAAGAACGTATATGAACAGGTCCCAGTCCGAGAAAAGGATGGAAGGATCCTGTTCATATGGACCTGTCGTCAGACAGAACACTAAATAAAATAATAAAAGGGTGGGGAATTTCTTAGGTAGTTGAGTGTGCAGTAAGATTCTCAGGAAGGACGCTGCTCCATGAAGTTATTTGTGGGTGTGAAACTTGGTCTCTGACCTAAAGGAAGGAACATAAGTTGAGTATATCCGAGAACTTTATACTGAGAAAGTTATTTTGACAGCAGAAAGGAAGTAACAGATGCTTAAGAACATTACACAGAGAGGAGTTTCATAATATTTGCTTCTATCCAGATAATAGTAGACTGATTCAACCAAGAAATATAAGATTTTGGGCATGTAGCATACATGTGAGATGAGAAATTTGTACAAAATTTCAGCCATGAAACCTCAAGTGAAGGCATGTAGAGCAGAAAACCTGCGTGTACTGCGGATCTTTCGCCAGAGGCAAAGTACATCTGGGGGCCATGACACGAGTCACCTCACCCTTATTTCGTGCTGAGGTGAAGAATGAGTAGGCGCTGTACCCCCTCACACCCTGAGCACACCCATGGTATGTGCTAGGACAGCTTTAATTTTCTACGGTTTCTTTCATGAAAATCAGGATGCATCATCAAAGACGTTTCATACTGGATAAGTGAGTATTTTATCTATTTATATATGTATTTTATTACATTGGAGCAGCTGTTAAACCTAAAGTTTCAGCTCCGCCATCTGTCCTTTAGTACAGGGGAGATGGAAGGCAGTTATTCATCTGAAGGGGCTGATAAAAATCATGTAAGGTCTGAGGAAAGGAAGGAACCAAAATTTGTCCTCAATATATCAGAAGAGAGATCTCAGGTTCTCACAGTGACTAGTAAGAAGGTGACCTTTTGACGTAAATACGTCTATAATTTAGGGTCAGTGTCATTCGGCAAAAAGTGTAGCGAAAAAGTGTAACGAAAAAGGGGAACGAAAAAGTGTAAGATAGTTACCTAGGAAGCATCATCTGTTTATCAACAAATAAACAAGAATGGTTACCTAGGAAACTTCATGTTTATTGCTACCTACGAAACTTCAGCTGTTTACTCAACGTTATTGTTACCTAGGAAACGTTACTTCACATTGTATTACACTACTTTCGTTATTGCGGAAAGAGCTGAGCTGTGATTCGCTTGTACAAGAAGTGCGTCGTGGAGTAGATAATTTTGTGCTAGTTAAAACGTTTTACAATTTCACAGGTACTTATCTTATATAAGAGTTATTAAGTAATCTGTTATTGCCTTAGTTTGTTGCGTCATACTATGTACAAGAAGGATGACATTGAAGCTAAAAGACTCCATAACGCAGAATACAAGAGAGAGCAGAGAAAACGTAAAAATTATAAGTATTAGATAATGAACCTAGAGTTCCCGAAAAAATACCAAATACTAATGCTGAACGAAAATGAGTAAAAACATAGAAGTATTAAATAATGAACCTAAAGTTTCTAAAAAAATTCCAAAAACTAATGCTGAACGTATGACGGAATTTAGGAATCGCAAGAAGCAATTACTACAAATTAATGCTTCCACATATTAGCAAGTACAAGCGTTCCTACAAGAATCGCGCAACCAAGGTGTGACAATGCAGCAGAATATTTTCATAAGCATGTTAATGAAAATAGATTTGGATACGCTTGCAATGTATGTGATCGGTTATGGTTTGAAAAAGATTTGAAACAAGTTACTGATAGCCATTTATATTTATTGGGTACGGAGTTTGTAAATGAAAATGTATCCCAATTTAAGGTATGCACAACATGTTGGCTGTCTTTAAATAAACAACAAATACCTATATTGTCTAGGAGTAATGGATTGTGTATCCACCATACCCCACTGATTTGCCTCCTCTATATTGCATAAGCGAAAGATGAATATCTCCTAGACTTCCATTTATGCAAATTAGGAGGTTAAGACATCAATTGGGTGCATTTGAGATACGGGACAAAGCCGTAACTGTAAGAAGTAGACGCAACTGGCTGTGGAATTAACGGCGTTTAAACTAAGTATTACATTCCAAGAGTGTTTTTGATGTAAATACGTCTATATTTTCGGGTCAGTGTCATTCGGCAAAAAGTGAAACGAAAAAGTGTAACTGCATTGTTATGTTACCTTGGAAACGTCAATTCTTTATTTGGCGTTATTGTTACCTAGGATACGTTACTTAGCATTGTGTTACATTACTTTCGTTATTCTGGAAAGAGCTCAGCTGTGAATCGCTTGTAGAAGAATTGCGTCGTGGAGTAGATAATTTTGTGCTGGTAAAAACTTATCTTATATAAGAATTATTAAGTAATCTATTGTTGCGTTTGCGTGTTGCGTCATACTATGTACAATATGGATGACATTGATGCTAAAAGACTCCATAAAGCAGAATATATGAGACAGTACAGAAAACGTAAAGAAATAGAAGTATTAACTAATGAACCTAAAGTGCGTAGAAAAAACCTATCGTTTCTAAAGTCCATACCTAATTCTGTACACTACTGGGCTCAGAGGAAGCGAGAAGTATTTGCCATGATAAGGCAATTGGGAAAACCTACCATGTTTTTAACAATGAGCGCAAATGAAATTCGCTGCCCCAGATTGCTAAATGTGCTGCATCGCTTAAAACACGGTGCAGATGTAAAAGAGCCTATGAAAGAATTGTCATCTGTACAAAGAACTACTGAGGCTGAAGTGGACGAAGTGGCACTATCACATTTAAAAACGGGCAACTTAAATGTAAAAGATTACAATTCCCGTTAATTGAAGCTAGAGCTCTAACGGTTCATAAGTCGCAGGGTGGTACGTTTCAACAAATTGTATTCAACTACAACAAGAGTCTAGATCATCAGTTGTGTACGTTGCCCTGTCTCGCGTTACATCGTTGGACTGTTTGTACATCACAAGCAGAAACAACGACTTCGTGTTTTATCATGCCAAGGGAACAAACAACCCAAAGGTAGAGGACGTACGCACTGAGCTGAGGCGGTTAGAAACACATATATTGCCCACGTTCACTGCTTCGGTGAGAGCATTCATAAGGATTGCTGGTATTCGTGATCTAAAAATGACTACTCTAAACGTACAGAGTTTAAAAAATCATGTGCAAGACATAGCAACGGATACAGTGATAACTGATACCGATATCCTGGCGCTAACCGAAACGTGGATGCACAACAACGAAACTGTATATTTGGAAGGTTATAAATGCATCACGCAAATTATGCGTGAGGAACAAAGAGCAGGCGGAGTGGCTATGTACGAGAAACATGGAGCAACTACCATGGCTATCCCATATCTGTTGATGAAGCTACCTAAAGAAGATGGAGCAGATTACAGAATAGCTGCAGCTGAAAAGAGAGGAGATATTTGTGCGGCAGAGTGTATGGTCAATGGTGAAAAGATTTTAATTGTAACCCTATATATTTGTAACCATACACTTATTGATGATTATAAGAGATTTATTTTGAGTCATTTGAGAAATTATACAAAAATGTTTTCAATTATGGCCACAGAAGGTCCTAATACAATGCCGATAATATTGACAGGAGATTTTAACATTGATTTAAAGAAGGAGGAAAATCAAAGCTTTGTCGCATTTATGGAGGAAACGTTTGGCTTAATGTTGATGTCAAATCCTCAATGTAGTACTACTAGATCAAAATCTTGTATAGATATGGTGTTTGCACGAAATGTTGATACTCTAATGTTTACAAATTTTATAACATATTTCAGCTATCACAGACCAATATTAAGCGTAACTAATTCAGGTTAAATAAGGAATGTCTTAATCAAACTTATCTCAAGAATGTATAAAAGAAATATTTACAATAAAGCCAATATATAAACTTCCTTTCCGTATAGACGTATTTACGTCAAATTCTCCGGAACCGTGGTTCCACTATCACTTTTTCTGGAGTGTTAGACCATGCAGTCTGGGAGAAATTGGCATCGCCTTGAGCATGGAGGCAGTAAGTACTTTTGAAACATCGGTCAATTTCTACCAGACTACATGGTGCAACACCTCAGAAGACAGTCATCTTCTAAGTCAGGCGTGTTATCACAGTGACCATCTTTCGGGGTCCGAGTTTCATGTATGGTGGCAATGTGTGTCGCAGTTTGAAAAATACCACTCCACTGTAACCTACCTATTTCCTCATTCTTAGTTCCATAAAGAGACTTCTTTTCCTTGATCACCTGCAAAAGCCCAGCACATAAAACTGAGATATGATGGTTATGGAAGTATGAACATATTTTCAATTATGACCTTAAGTTTGCTCTGCAGTGATCTCTGACAAATCTCAGGCAGTGAGATCATTCTGAATGACGTATAATAAATTTAAATTTATCACTTGATACCAAAATTGAACAAAAATAGATGAATGCGGCAATGAATTTCATAATGGTGAGACAGCATTGCACTCATAAATTACATTCCTCCTTTCATGGGGAAAAAATATAATTTAATTTTCTAAAGTTTAAACATAACCTAAACATCATCCAGATTCAGATTTGATTAAATTGAAAGAAATATAAATTAGATGAATCAGTTCAGGAAGCCAGTAGATACCAAAAGCAAACCAGTGATGCTATACTTTCTCATGTAAAATATTTCTTACATCACGGCTTTGGCTTATGTCAGCAGAATTGTGATTGGAGATTACTTTACACCAAGGTCCAGAACTCAGTCTGAATAGAAAATCTGGGTGAAGCCAATGGCGTATCATCTGGAATATTGTCACCTCACTCAAACTGCAACATGTGAATTGGATAAAATTTGATGTTCTCATGGCAGTGACAATGTCAATGTCAGTGAGTTGTAACGCCATGTGGACTTGAGGGTAGATACAAATTTTTGAAAAAATATACTACCTTCATGTTCAGGATAGAAGATGGGGGCAGTATGTTCCTCCAAAATGTTAATATATGTTTTTAAGTCCATACAGTCCATGGATCGTAAGGGTATTTATTTTACAGTATTATAACATCTAAGAGGTTATATATAAGGCTTTTGTCCTACTGGGAAGAAAATTATATATGTTAGTAGTCTCTTATGAAGAGATTGAGGGTATTTGTGATGAGGGTGCTAAGGAAAATACTTGGATACAAAAGGGATGAAGTGACAAGATAGAAGTCAAAATTGAATAATGGGGAGCCTCATGATTTGTACTCATAACCAAATATTATTAGAATGATGACATCAAGGAAAATGAGATGGTTGGAGCATGTAGCATGCATGGGATAGATGTAAAGAAACAAATACAAAATTTTGGTTGCAAATGTTGAAGGCAAGATACTATTTGGAAGGTCTCATTAAAGATTAATAATGATATTAGAATGGATCTTAATTAAATAAGGTCGTGAGTGTGTGGACTGGATTCACCTGGCTCATAATTAGCGAACAGTGATGGGTTACTGTAAAACAAGGTTATGGATATTTTGGTTCTGTAAAAGGCAGGGGAATTTCTTGATTAGCTTCTCAAGACGGACAATGGAGTTAGTTGAATTTGTTAGATTTTAGATTTCATTTGGGCACTGTATTAAGCTTTACCACATTTGTATTTTCGAATGTTATGAGTGCTAAGGTCGTATCAGCAGACACAGCTTGTAATATTACTGTAGAAATTGCCACTGGAATGTTATACCATGTAATCTGTTAGAAACTGACTGAAATTTCACAGCTTCCTCCTGCCTTTAACCCATAAGACAGCCTTTTTCATACTCATTGCCATAGGAACCTGAAAAATTGCTCTCCGTTTTTACCACATACAGTCTGGATGATGATGATGATAATGCCCACTCACTCGTATACTGCAGAGATGTAAGGCGACTCTAAGTCTTCTTGTGCATAAACTGGGATCCCCATTGTAGTTTCTGCAACATAGTCACACTTTCTGTAGTTCAACCACTCAGTCCTTCAGAAGCATAAAGTAGGACCGTGCGGGAGTACAGGAAAGGTAAGGGTTCATTTTCGTGTCTTTTCCCACCGCCTTCAAAACGTTAAAGCAAAAGTAAAGATTTAAATGTTGACGTAAAAGTGAAAGTATACTATGAAGGAAATTAGTGCATATCGGAGAGAACGTATTATATGTTTGCGTCTTTCACCTCTGAAAACAACTGACTGACTCACATGAAATTATGTACTGATAGTCTGCAGTGAATGCTGACTGAAGTATTATATTTCTCAACTTGAAAAACATGTTTAAACTAATGAAATGTGCATTACTTGTGTAACATTCATAACTGTTTAACAAAGTTATGGACATTTTAATGATTATTTAGTGATTAATACATATTTATTCTAAAGGATCTTTGTGCCTTATTTTAAGGTATGGTCTTAGCATTCAGCGAAATGACTGAGGAAAACCATGAAACACAAACTTGCTAGCCTGAATTGAAAGAAGATATCTGTAATAACCTGTTCTGTTATAAATGTTGATATAATTTTCTGTTTTATAAATAAGAGATTTTTATAGTGTTTGAGAAGTTGGAAAATATAATTTACTTAAATCTATGCAGTCGACTTTCATAAATTATAGCTTCTGCACGCAACTCACCACAGATAATGTCCAGAGCACAGAGGGTGATGTAAGGATACACGTCGAAGTACTGAGATCTGACTTCCTTCTGCAGAATCCTGTCCAAGATCTTGAAGTGGAAAGTCGGCGTGATTATCTTCCTGTTGGTGTGCCATTTCTGACCTGGTTTTAGAAATTAAAGAACCGATCTGATTATTTAATGATATCATGGACATGTGTTTTTAGAGAGACTTGGTATCAGAAACCCACAGAGAAAAATTGGGTTTGATTTTAGCTGGAATATTGTCACCTCACTCAAACTGCAACATGTGAATTGGATAAAATTTGATGTTCTCATGGCAGTGACAATGTCAATGTCAGTGAGTTGTAACGCCATGTGGACTTGAGGGTAGATACAAATTTTTGAAAAAATATACTACCTTCATGTTCAGGATAGAAGATGGGGGCAGTATGTTCCTCCAAAATGTTAATATATGTTTTTAAGTCCATACAGTCCATGGATCGTAAGGGTATTTATTTTACAGTATTATAACATCTAAGAGGTTATATATAAGGCTTTTGTCCTACTGGGAAGAAAATTATATATGTTAGTAGTCTCTTATGAAGAGATTGAGGGTATTTGTGATGAGGGTGCTAAGGAAAATACTTGGATACAAAAGGGATGAAGTGACAAGATAGAAGTCAAAATTGAATAATGGGGAGCCTCATGATTTGTACTCATAACCAAATATTATTAGAATGATGACATCAAGGAAAATGAGATGGTTGGAGCATGTAGCATGCATGGGATAGATGTAAAGAAACAAATACAAAATTTTGGTTGCAAAT
The DNA here is from genome assembly GCF_000696155.1 of Zootermopsis nevadensis. The sequence continues at coordinate 11,944 of NW_019060390.1, read as the reverse complement.
GTTGAAGGCAAGATACTATTTGGAAGGTCTCATTAAAGATTAATAATGATATTAGAATGGATCTTAATTAAATAAGGTCGTGAGTGTGTGGACTGGATTCACCTGGCTCATAATTAGCGAACAGTGATGGGTTACTGTAAAACAAGGTTATGGATATTTTGGTTCTGTAAAAGGCAGGGGAATTTCTTGATTAGCTTCTCAAGACGGACAATGGAGTTAGTTGAATTTGTTAGATTTTAGATTTCATTTGGGCACTGTATTAAGCTTTACCACATTTGTATTTTCGAATGTTATGAGTGCTAAGGTCGTATCAGCAGACACAGCTTGTAATATTACTGTAGAAATTGCCACTGGAATGTTATACCATGTAATCTGTTAGAAACTGACTGAAATTTCACAGCTTCCTCCTGCCTTTAACCCATAAGACAGCCTTTTTCATACTCATTGCCATAGGAACCTGAAAAATTGCTCTCCGTTTTTACCACATACAGTCTGGATGATGATGATGATAATGCCCACTCACTCGTATACTGCAGAGATGTAAGGCGACTCTAAGTCTTCTTGTGCATAAACTGGGATCCCCATTGTAGTTTCTGCAACATAGTCACACTTTCTGTAGTTCAACCACTCAGTCCTTCAGAAGCATAAAGTAGGACCGTGCGGGAGTACAGGAAAGGTAAGGGTTCATTTTCGTGTCTTTTCCCACCGCCTTCAAAACGTTAAAGCAAAAGTAAAGATTTAAATGTTGACGTAAAAGTGAAAGTATACTATGAAGGAAATTAGTGCATATCGGAGAGAACGTATTATATGTTTGCGTCTTTCACCTCTGAAAACAACTGACTGACTCACATGAAATTATGTACTGATAGTCTGCAGTGAATGCTGACTGAAGTATTATATTTCTCAACTTGAAAAACATGTTTAAACTAATGAAATGTGCATTACTTGTGTAACATTCATAACTGTTTAACAAAGTTATGGACATTTTAATGATTATTTAGTGATTAATACATATTTATTCTAAAGGATCTTTGTGCCTTATTTTAAGGTATGGTCTTAGCATTCAGCGAAATGACTGAGGAAAACCATGAAACACAAACTTGCTAGCCTGAATTGAAAGAAGATATCTGTAATAACCTGTTCTGTTATAAATGTTGATATAATTTTCTGTTTTATAAATAAGAGATTTTTATAGTGTTTGAGAAGTTGGAAAATATAATTTACTTAAATCTATGCAGTCGACTTTCATAAATTATAGCTTCTGCACGCAACTCACCACAGATAATGTCCAGAGCACAGAGGGTGATGTAAGGATACACGTCGAAGTACTGAGATCTGACTTCCTTCTGCAGAATCCTGTCCAAGATCTTGAAGTGGAAAGTCGGCGTGATTATCTTCCTGTTGGTGTGCCATTTCTGACCTGGTTTTAGAAATTAAAGAACCGATCTGATTATTTAATGATATCATGGACATGTGTTTTTAGAGAGACTTGGTATCAGAAACCCACAGAGAAAAATTGGGTTTGATTTTAGGTTCTAAAGCCTTGTATCGACTGCGCGCGGCTGCCTCGCGCACCTGTTCGTGCGCGGCAAACTCGTTCATTCGCTCATTGTGCTCGTGGTTACCAGCATCGAGCGCGGCAGCCGTGTTCGGCTACGATCGACGCTGTTCGTCAGTTCTCGCAAGATCACCATGAATACAACACCGTGAAATCCCTTTGCCGCGGGACAAAGAACCGCTCAGATTTGGCTCGACGCGAGCCAAGTTCGAGCGCGGCATTGTTCGGTTCTGCCACACGTGGCAACATGGTATCGACTTTGCGAGGCAAAGCAACGAACATTGCCTCGCGAGGCAGCCGCGCGCAGTCGATACAAGGCTTAACAGTAGCAAGCATGATGGCCGTCTTCTGGGATGGTGCGCCGTATAATCCAGAAGAATCTGACTGTTTCATAGGTGCAGCTTTCTCCATCAGGACAGTCGTCTAACAAGAACAAATTAATTTTGGTCCTTATTGTGAAGCATAATCCCTACATTACATATAATTCAGATTGAATTTTATGCTTCTTATTTTCTAATGTTCACTGAATAAAGGTGGATTAATTTGTTTCAGAATTAATTGTTTTCCCACAGTGATAACTGCCTTCTTAATCGCAGTCTGGAATATTGCTGTTCAATGGAACTGATTGCTATTACAGAAATTAGGTGTTTTACATGATGACGTAAGCAGCCCTGTTCCCAGCCAGTGGTGCAGAAAATTGTAAGTGAACGTCTTGTCCAGATGTCTGATACTGCTTAGGAACGCCTGAAACACAAGCAGACTTAAAACTACTTTTCGTTTCTTATCCCTTCATTGAAGACAGCCATTTGAATGGTGTCCTACCCTGCAGATAGAGGTTATCTAAATCCCATGTACATTAAGATGGTTGTTTTCTGGTATGTTGCACCATATAATCTGGTAGATATTAACTGACATTTCAGAGGTGCTTATTGCTTCCATCAGTACGGCAGTCTGTGAGACCACACAACGCAACAACCTAGAGCACATCCATCTTCGTCGTTGTTCCCATGAGAAACTGAAATCCCATCATAGGATTTGACATTTTCATGACAATGAGTCTGAAGATGAATGTCTTCTGGATTGTTTCGCCGTGTAATCTTGAAGAAGTTTACGGACGTTTCAGAGGCCCTTGCTGCCTCCATCATCAGTTGAAATCTCATCCACATACCTGGTACATACCAAGTATAGAGGCAGATATTATGGGATGGAACTGAGGTATGCATCACATAGAGGGTCTGGATTGGTTTCATGATCCCCGAAAATTCATCATTATATTGAAAATTTCACAAAACTGGGCCATATTTTGAGACATGTTAATCCAGTTTCTACAATCATACTTACTCGTCAAAGGTCCATTTTAATTCCCTTGAGGTTTCTCAATGAAATTCTTCCGTTTTATGCAAGTTATAAAATAAAATCAAACCAGTTCATAATAGTAGTTAAATTGATACAGCTTAGTGGTATTTAAATAGACCAGCAGAGATCCGTAGTGGTATTTAAAAGGGACTGCAAAGGATTAGAAATACTCGCCAGGGTTTGTACTACGTACCTCACAATGTAACATTTCACAAGTGCACAAGGAATGTTGTGTTTACAGGTATAATAATTATTATTAAGTGTTCTGTCTTACGACAGGTCCATTGCTCTGCCCAAAAAGAGCTCTCCAGTTGTCCCTATTCTCAGCTTCTCGTTTTAATTCCTGGAACGTCATCTTCTTTCCTTGTTTAAGGTCGTCGGTTAGCTGTATCAATCTTCTTCCTAGTCCTC
>NW_019060389.1:8110-22755 GCF_000696155.1 Zootermopsis nevadensis | reverse complement strand
AGACCAGGGATGGACGATGCACTGTAGATGGATGTAATTAACTTTGTGGCAAAAAGTAGTGAAAAAAGAAAATCTGTTACAGGATGGCTTGTCTTCCTTTAAAACATAAATTGTTACTCATCCAAAAGAATATCAATAGAAATGTGTAATTACAAAAAATGTATTAAGTTAAAATAAAATAACTGCACGTTCAAGAACTACCTCCGGGGTTAATGTAATTATTTGAATGCCAAACTGCTGGCTAGAAGTCATTGTGCATATGGAAGGCCCTACAACCGGACAACTTGACTGAGGTTTTTTTTCCTCATTCCTTGCGCAATGATCAAGTTGAAACTAAATTCAATGTTAGACCTGCATGCATCCCATTCCAAAATTAAACCACTGTGACCAACAGCAGCACTGCTCCTCACAGTGCCTCTTGTTCTTTTATCATCATATCAAGAAACAGCAATCTGTGCGTCAGTAAAAACATCACTGTATCGCTTGATTCAGAATGAGAAAACTTTAACAGATGAATTACCAAGAGATAGGTACCTCACCATATCCGAGTCATGATCTGAGATTCTGCACAGCTCTGCTAATAATTCTTTATGTTGCAAACAAGACTAAGACACCTACTATGGGCAGATGCTACAGGATGACGTTCAGAGTGGGTTAGGAACGGAAGGGTCAGGCAATGGGTTGCCATGTGGTGTCTCAAAATTCTGAGGGAACTTTACTTTGGTATAGGTTGTCCCCTCTGGGCGTTATGGATAAGAAAAGTTTCTTTCCTCCAAACCTGAGTACAATCACGGTTAATATTTCATGTGGCATGTGCCCCCTTAAAAATAATCAAAAGAAAACTATGACGTAAAAACCTCGAATGGCAATGATCTGAATTCGTTTATGGGACAAACTATTCTCTCCGGGCGTCCGACGGTTAATTTCAATATCTATGTCAGGGGTGGCCAACCCAAATGATCTTTCGGGCCACTTTGGAAATGCATCATAACTCCGCGGGCCACATATAAAATTATATATCCCCATATTAATTATTCTGCGAACTCATAACTGTAAACTCATGAATAAAACAGGCAATATCTGTCATATATTCGCAAGAATATTATTTTAAAATCAAAGTTAATTTTTTCTCATAATTTCGACAGATAATTTTTGAATATATGGATGCACAAATAAGTATTTTTTTTAATACATTGGTTTTCACTACTTTGGCCATTATAAAATAAATATATTTTGTAAAAGTGTGATGAATCTCGCAGGCCGGAAAAATGTTCAAGGCGGGCCACATGCGGCCCGCGGGTTGGCCACCCCTGATCTATGTTATTGACGTTTTACGATGCAATAATTAGAATGTTTCATGGAGCCGAAATGCGTTCGGCAAAGTAAATAACTACAGACATTAATAGTGGTAAAGTAGTTGGTTGATGTAACTACTTTTCTTTTCTTTCCTTATCTTTCATGCTAATCAGAGCTTTCTTGACGACATGATAGCCACTCCGCTGTTATGGAAGTTCCTGCGTTTCATGGATCTTACGGTTAGATTAGTGTGCCATGTTTGTAGGACGCCAGTACTGGCGAATGATTTATCCGAGGGGAAAGAGCTTTCAGTATGAACTATGTAGGAAGCCATGTGGGCCCCAGAGCTGGTCTGCCCCTGCTGGGAATCGCACTCTGATTATGTAGTAAATGGCGTAGACAGACACACACAGACAGATCTTACTCGGCCGAATAATAAAACAATTGTACTTTACAACAGAAAGTGAGGTGATACACGATTTGTTTACACTGTGCTGCCCGAAGTAATATCAATTAGTTAACAAGTAAACCGTGTATAAAAATTTACAAGACCAAATGCTTAACCCATGATTGGAAAAATAACGGCACTGATTATCTTCTGTAAAACATTTCATAAAATATTTTCATATCATACATCATAAAATGGAATGACACTTCTCATTCTCTTTAAAACATACTTTTCAAACTGGACTTTCTCCAGTCCATTGCTGAACAGGAATGGACTGGGACAAACATTCCTTTTGACAGTATGAGGGCTCCATAATCACATGAAAATAAAAACAAAAATTATGCGCAAGTACCTCCCAGCTGACAGTGGTGGTAAGCACATGGTCCTAATTCAGGAACTGTTTGTCATTTTATAATAGAAATATACTTTTATAATGCTGCACATGCAAAGCTCAGAACTGTAGCCCATTACACTGAAAGACTTCGCATGAACCAAGTTTTACTTTACAAAGTGCTAGTTTAACTTAGATATTACTCTCTATTCAAATTTACTTAATGCAGTCTCAAATTAAGAGCTTTATTTGAAAGTTTTAACTTTACATCTATAGGATGCAAGTGGTATTTTACTTTAAGAAAGTGTTACACAGTATAAGAGTTTCAGAATGACTAATGAAGTAAATGCAGTTAAATATAAATGCTACATCATAATACCATCTGTTCACAGCTAGTAACTTGTATAAACAAATTGCCAATTCTGAAATAAGAGTGTCCACATATTTTTCATAAAAGAGAAGAACAAAGGAAAGGCATGTACGTCACACACTCTTTGCAGCGAGAAAATCATCTTGCTTAATCCGCAGAGCCTTCACACCTAAGTTTCTCTAAACCAACTTCTGTGCGGAAGTTTTTACCACATGCTATGCAAATGAAGAAACACTATCTGAAATGAAGTTTTCTGTGATGTACAATGATGTTTTCTGGAAAAGTTTTGTTGCAGTACTGACAAAGATGTCTCGTATTTTCTTCAGTGATCATCAGCAGTCATGTTGCTGGCAGCAATTGCAGAGGTGGCAGTGGGAGAGCAGACTGTAGTGACATTTGCATTCCTGGAAGTTTTCTCAGTAGTCATCAGGGACGTCTTTAACTGCGAGTAACACAGACGCTGAATCTGAAATTGGCATACAGTTAGCAGAAGATGTGATGGAAGTTACCGTATTCAAAGTTGAAGTCTGCACACTTGTGGGTAAAGCTGAAACAGTGGGTGTTAGCAAACTGATAATGTAAGAGGAAACCGGGATCATTATTTCCAGTTTGGATTCAGTAGGCACTCCTGTATCAGTACTTAAAGTCGTAACAGTAGGAGACAGAGCATGCAATCCAACACCCATTAAGGATGTTGTTGTTGTTGGTGTAACCCTGGAGAGTGTAGTAGGGGCTCCCAAACTGACTGAACTACCTGCAGTGGGAATTCTTGCAACTGTGGCTCCTGTCACAGTGCCATTAACTGCACTGGTAGCAGCTGTTCCATTATCTTCTGAAGAAACACCCTGGGCATGAACAGGAAGCACTGCAAATAATAAAGTACAAATTATCTTAATGAATGAAATATTTCAATCTTATTAAAAGTAATGTTTTAAAGAACCCCAAGAAAGGCATAATTAAATATGGAAGAAACTAACAACTTTAACACAGTAAAAAACTAATAACAGTGAAACAAAGTGTAAATGTCTCATCAACCTTAAATTGGAGAAAGCACAACAATGTGATGCATATACCAATGGATAACATTACGCTAAATGTAGCCACAAATAATCCTTACAAATATGCGATTTACTTCAGTTCCTGAAAGCACAAGTCTTCCGTTTTAAAAATGACCCTGTAATTTCCATCTCAGCTTTAAGAAGGCACTTACTCTTAAAATCCCAATAAGAACTCTCCTCTATGCCTAACATTCTGCAATTCACTGTTTGGACGCACATACAAAATACACTGCTAAAACCAAATACAACAAAAGAACATGATAACTACGATTATTAATTTTATCGTAGTTATCATGTGTTTTGCCTACAAAATATTGCACACCATCAGTAATTAAAAAGTAGTGACCTGTGTCAGCTAACAGCACGGACACAAAGTAAGTCTTTGTTATCACAGCATTACTCTGTCAAAACAAAGATGATGAGGAACTTGTACCAAGATGCATTAAAATAGAACAGCCGCAAGATTTGTTAATTTGGCTTGCAAGTGGAAGTCTGTAGGACATTCCCCAAGAATACAATGCGCTCTGGTGGGCAAAAGATGTGTGACAAGTCCTGTTAAAATGTGGTTACCTTAGATTTGGTCAACTCTGTATAAAGTTTATGAGTTACGCATTTCCTGAAATTTTTCATCTTCAACATTAAATTGTAAATACAGGGTTCCTTGCACACAACATCATCAAATAATTTACTAGTTAAATGTTCTTGTTGCCATACCTTGAGGACAGACGCTCCCTCTCCAAATCCACTACCTGCTGATTAACACCAAAAGATGAACTGTTTTGAATGGCATTAGAAACATTAATCTGGCAACTTTTTGCTGACAGTCTTGGAGCCACATGTGCTATTTTTCTGGCTTCAGCAGGTAATTGTAACAATGAAGCTGTTTTGGTTTTAATCTTCCCTACTGAAGAAGGTGAAGTGGTCAGAGACCATGTGTTTTGTTGTTGAGAAGGCACCACATTACTGGAAGTTGTAATTAATACATTTGGGGGTCGGTTTAGTCGTACACTGTCAGCAGGGAACATGAAACTAAGACCTGGTTTTGAAATCATATCTTGAGTCTTGGCTTTTGTAACAGGTGCAATTGCACACAGAGTAGTTTCTCCATTCTCTGGTAAAGAATATAGCAGATGCTGTTTTGCCTGCTAAAGCTGATTGAACTAATGTTTTGGTGTTTGTTTCTCTACATGTTTAATTTCCTGCAATTTAACTTCCACCATCTTTTGCAGTAACAGTGACGTTTGATTTTTCAACTGATTGGCAGAATTCAAGCTGTCAGCAATTGAACCATCCTGCTTGCCTGTTGATAAACTGTTTACAGAATTTGGGATGTACATCTGTGGCCGTCTTACAGCGCTATGCATTGGTTGTTGAATAATAACTGGTACAGCAAAATCCACAGATGAAGGAATCACATACTGACTGCTCATTCAATGTCACTGCCACATCAGATTCTGACTGGGTTCCTACACTAGGAAAAGTTCCTAAAATCTTTGATCCTGTACTTGTAGGAATATTCACTACATGCCGGCCAACTGATGATGCTTTAGACACTATACCAGTTGCCCTAAACTGCTGCTGTTCTGAAGCCGTTGTACATACATCTCACTGGATGGAACCACATTATATTGTGACAAATCTTCAGTTGGTGGACCAAACTGGGAAACCTGTTGAGGGGTCTGTGTACTTTCATCATCATCTAATGACACAGATGGCAATGTGGAACCAATACCATTAGAATCACCACTACCACATTCCAAATTCAGGTTATGATGTCTTTCAGTTTCAAATCATCTTACTTTTGGTCTTGGTTCATTACTTCTCTTTTTACTGGATATATCTTGCAGTTTTACTATAGTTTTGCCAAATTTCATGAAAGGTTTACTCCAGCTCACAGTAGGCTGCTGCTGTGCAATAACATTTGCCTGAAAAAATTATTAAAAACTTTGTCAAATTATGAGTTGTATCATGTAGCATCTATTGCAAGCACATGCCAGATATACCATTTATGCACATGCACAGAAACACACCATACACAGCAGGTAAAAAAGTTTCAAAACTTCAGCACATATTTAGTCAAGATTGGCCTCAGATGCTGGGCTGTCACCAAAGTCAGACAGACTTCAGTATTTCACAGAATATTATCAACACAGTTTCTTTAACTAATCAAAGCCCGGGTGTGTTTAATTTTATGGTCTTTGTTGCATCCAATCTGTACATTGTACAATAATGTGTTCAGAACAAAACTTTCACTAGTCGTAAGTATGCAGAGTTATCAGATAACAATGATGAAAAACTATGTACTCATTCTAGACTCTACGATAGTGTAATATGACTAGAAGAGATTTTCAGCTGTTTCACGTGAAAACACCTTGCAAACGCATAACATCAAGCTTTCTTATGAAAACTTATATTTAGGTAATATACTATAGCTCCTGATCAAATCTAGAAATGAAAAAGTTATCATTTGGTCAATTTTAAATGGCTATGAGCAACAGCTTGCTCTATTGCTCATGATGTGAAATGAATATCATGGGAAGCATAAGTTTCCTGTCCATCAAGTTCAACACCTTCACATTTTGCCTGGAGAAAACTCTGCAGAATGTACGGTAAGAGCAGAAGTTCCTCTATACCTGGCCTTTCAGTTTGGGGTAATATGATAAGATCCCCTTGTGAAGTTGCTGAAACCCTTGAATCTTCATTTGCTTCCATCAGCAGCTGTTTGTGTAAAATCTTAGAGCAAGTGGTTAACCACCAATTTACATGGACAATGGAACACCATGGCCACCTATCTAATTCCTAGTGTTCATTCAGATGTCATCACTCAAGAGTACATCACCTGTTCCAAACTGCAGCATTTTACATTATATGTACATAATATACGGGGTGGTTATAAATTATTGAGCGCATTTCAGAGATGAATATAAAAAGAATAAAGTAAAGTACTCACGTGTATGTTGTTTTCTTTAATAGGCCATTTCAAATAGTTTTATTTACAACATTTTACCACTTTCATAAACTTTCACATGAGCTGCATGTGTGGCACATAAAATATCCAGGTGGTATTCAATTCCACGCCATGTCTTACGGAGCATTTCGGCAGTTATTCCTCCAATGACTCCACTGATTCGTCTTTTTAGTTCACCAATGTCGCGAACATTCCTTGTGTACACCCTGACTTTGACAAACCCCCAAAGAAAAAATCCAGGGGTGTAATGTCGGGGGATTGAGGTGGCCAGGGAATCGGTCCTCCGCGGCCAATCCAACATTCAGGAAATTTTTCCTGTAGGAAGTTCCAAACAATTAAACCCCAGTGTAGAGGTGCGCCATCTTGCTGGAAGTAAACGTTCAGTTGTCAGTGTTCCATTTGTGGTATTGCATAACCCTCTTAACATGTTGAGGTATGTAGTGCTAGTCACTGTAGGCTTGATGAAGAAGAATGGTCAGATCGCTTCATCTACAGCCAATGCGCCCCACACATTAACTTTTGGGCTATCTCGTTCTTTCTCTCGAACTTCATGAGGGTTTTCTGCACCCCAAATCTGACAATTGTGACAGTTAACATAACCGGAAACGTGGAAGGTTGCTTCATCAGAGAAGATTATTTTTCTAAGAAAGAGTTATCTTGGTCGATTTCATCAAGGATGCACACGGCGAAATATAACGACGTGGTTTATCAACTTGTACTGCATGCAACAACTGGATTTTGTATGCATGAAGTTTTAAGAGCTTATGCATAACCTTCATAACTGTCAATCGAGGTATTCCCAATTCCAAACTCGCGTGACGAGTTGATTTACCTGGGCTTCTCGTAAAAGCTTCTCTCACTCAATCACCAACGTCTTCGGAGACCTGTGGTCTGCCAGCACCTTTCCTATGTTCTACATTTCCTGTATCCTTAAATTGCTGATACCAACGATTTATGGAGTTCTTACTAGGAGGATCATAGTTGTACTCTGAACAAAACCGTCTTTGAACAGTTATTACAGATTTGTTTTCATGAAACCACAGAATGTGCATCGCTTTCTCCTGCATGGTAGCCATTTTGGTACCCAACCGCGCCACCTATGGTCGGCCAAGGTCAGCAACAAACTCTTTTAGCTGCTCTATCATCTGAAACAAAACAGAGGTCGCTACGTTATTGTGTTCTTTTTTTAATTCATCTACGAAATGCGCTCAATAACTTATAACCACCCGGTACGTTACATAATGTCTAGGGTTCTAGGCAAAGCTTTCCTATCTTCACACAAAATAAATAAATAAACTGTGGTAAAATAAAGATACAAAAAGCATTTCAATAAAAAATACTTTTCCCTGAACTATAAAGGGAGAATACTGCATAAGTAGTTATGCTTTGCCTAGAACCTAACATACAGAACAAAAATTTGAGAAAAGTTCATGTGTAGCAGATTAAACTTACATCATTTTGGACCTGATGAAGTGGAGTTTCAACAGGTAAATTATCTTTTGCTGACTCAGTTTGGGTGAAATTCTTCAGCAGCCTCTTGATGGTATTCTGTGCATTCACACATCCTGAATACAATTCATAAGATAATCCTCCAGGGAGGAGACATCAGTCAGAAATTTAAAATTAATCTGATAAAATAATTACCAAACCACTATCAATTCATTTTCCCACTCGACTTCTGCTGTCAGGCTACAGACAGACATATGCTTGTCTAAGCATATCAGTAATAAAAAAAGATAAAATCAGTATTTAATTTAATTTAATAACAGTAACAACAATGTCTCCTTCAATTAATCTGAAATAATGGACTAAAATACTTTCTTACTGTCTGAGACTGCATAGATACGAGTATAAGGCTCTCTTCAAACACCCAAACAGACATTTTCAAACAATACTTTCCAAGCTTCTCAAAAATGGCTTACCACATTTCAAAATATAAATAACTGTTTCATTAAGTACCTATTCAATGTTTGATTACTGTTTTCTTTAAAAATTTTCCTAGAGACCATTATAATGGGCAAATATTAAAATAATTACCATGTCAATAGAACAAAAGTATGCGCTGGATAGACGGTCAGACAGTCGTGCCAAAATAAGATCATCGCATATGGAGTTAGGTCTGCAAGATTTTCTTTCTAACTAATCATGCAGGAAGGTTATATAATCACAATTGATATAGCACTAAAATAGTGTGCGAAAGTAAACACGTTGCTTATTATATATATTTGTAGGTTGGTGTCACTAATTTCACAAGAACGCCATTCTAGATAACGGTGTTTGCAGATAATGGAGGCCACAAATTGATGTAACACTAAAATAGTGTGCGAATGTAAACGTGTTGCTTATTATATATATATTTGTAGGTTGGTGTCCCTGATTTCACTAGTACGCCATTCTAGATAACGGTGTTTGTAGTTAATGGAGGCGATTGGTAGTAAATAAATTTGTAGATTGTGTGCAAGAGAAGATGAGTTATGTATAGACGTTTATGGCGAGGATGGAATAAAACACAGTATAGCAAACAAAATCAGGCTGTGTTTGCCTATTGCAGTAAGTTATGTAGGGAGTATCTATGTATAGAGATTTACGTTATGCGGGTTTGAAAGTTCTTTGGCATACTTGTCGAGTGTTAAGTACAGACATTTAGAGGGAAATGTAACATGATATGATGTTATTATAAACAAGAATACTGAACTGTGTTAAAAGAATAAACACTGGTATGCCTTAATGGATGGTCACATGTAACTGTGTGAGAATCTGAGTTTCACTTTTAATTACATGACATGACATGAAAGTGTAATCCATATAAGCAGCTTTGATTTAAGATTATGCTTTCAGCTATTACACCTTACACAGACCATTATAATCTATTTAAGTGATCTCTATATTGAAAGGTATACCCAAAAATTGTTATTTGGTTTTGACACAAGTTGTTGAGAATGCAAGACTCATGACTGCAGGTAAAATTAAACTTATGTATAAGCTAAATTACAATACATGGTGAAATCTGAACTATTATTAACACATAACTTCTGCCCTTACAGTCTGTTCAGATTAACTGGTTTTCAACCAGTTTGTCATTGTAATGAAGTAGGGAGGCGTGCCTTGCATTTTTTTACATTTCGGGATTTAATATAGCCATGGACTGTGGTTTATGAGATAGAACATAGGAAAGGTGCTGGCAGACCACAGGTCTCCGAAGACGTTGGTGATTGAGTGAGAGAAGCTTTTACGAGAAGCCCAGGTAAATCAACTCGTCACGCGAGTTTGGAATTGGAAATACCTCGATCGACAGTTATGAAGGTTATGCATAAGCTCTTAAAACTTCATGCATACAAAATCCAGTTGTTGCATGCAGTACAAGTTGATAAACCACGTCGTTATATTTCGCCGTGTGCATCCTTGATGAAATCGACCAAGATAACTCTTTCTTAGAAAAATAATCTTCTCTGATGAAGCAACCTTCCACGTTTCCGGTTATGTTAACTGTCACAATTGTCAGATTTGGGGTGCAGAAAACCCTCATGAAGTTCGAGAGAAAGAACGAGATAGCCCAAAAGTTAATGTGTGGGGCGCATTGGCTGTAGATGAAGCGATCTGACCATTCTTCTTCATCAAGCCTACAGTGACTAGCACTACATACCTCAACATGTTAAGAGGGTTATGCAATACCACAAATGGAACACTGACAACTGAACGTTTACTTCCAGCAAGATGGCGCACCTCTACACTGGGGTTTAATTGTTTGGAACTTCCTACAGGAAAAATTTCCTGAATGTTGGATTGGCCGCGGAGGACCGATTCCCTGGCCACCTCAATCCCCCGACATTACACCCCTGGATTTTTTCTTTGGGGGTTTGTCAAAGTCAGGGTGTACACAAGGAATGTTCGCGACATTGGTGAACTAAAAAGACGAATCAGTGGAGTCATTGGAGGAATAACTGCCGAAATGCTCCGTAAGACATGGCGTGGAATTGAATACCACCTGGATATTTTATGTGCCACACATGCAGCTCATGTGAAAGTTTATGAAAGTGGTAAAATGTTGTAAATAAAACTATTTGAAATGGCCTATTAAAGAAAACAACATACACGTGAGTACTTTACTTTATTCTTTTTATATTCATCTCTGAAATGCGCTCAATAATTTATAACCACCCCGTATATTATGTACATATAATGTAAAATGCTGCAGTTTGGAACAAGTGATGTACTCTTGAGTGATGACATCTGAATGAACACTAGGAATTAGATAGGTGGCCATGGTGTTCCATTGTCCATGTAAATTGGTGGTTAACCACTTGCTATAAGATTTTACACAAACAGCTGCTAATGGAAGCAAATGAAGATTCAAGGGTTTCAGCAACTTCACAAGGGGATGTTATCATGTTACCCCAAACTGAAAGGCCAGGTATAGAGGAACTTCTGCTCTTTCCGTATATTCTGCAGAGTTTTCTCCAGGCATCACATAAAGGTGTTGAGATTTTGTTCGCTATACTGTGTTTTATCCCATCCTTACCAAAAACTTCTATATATAATTCATCTTCTCTTGCACACAATCTACAAATTGATTTTATATCCAGAGCCTCCTTTATCTGTAAACACCATTATCTAGAATGGTGTTCTTATGAAATCAGGGACACCAACCTACAAATATATATAATAAGCAACGCGTTTATATTCGCACACTATTTCAGTGCTATATCAAGCACTAGATGGGGGCGAGTGGTCAGCATCATGCCCCGGCTGTGCTTTCCCCCTGGGAAAGGCCCCCGGTACCCATAGATAGGAGACTGGGTGGGCCCCACAAATGGTCTGGATGCAGAAGCTAGAGGAAAAATCCTCTGCCTCCATCGGGGATCAAACCTCAGTCACCCAGTCCGTACCCAGTCACTATACTGACTAAGCTATGCCAGATCTGTTTACTTGTGAGACTAAAAAATATTATAATTACATAAATAAAATAAAAGGAATATGATGGGTAAAACCTGTAGCCTGTTTGCAGTCTACCCCCAGTAGTTAGATGGAAATATCAAACCTCTCATAAACCACAGTCCATGGCTATATTAAATTCCAAAATGTAAAAAAGTGCAAGGCACACCTCCCTACTTCATTACAATGACAAACTGGTTGAAAACCAGTTAATCTGAACAGACTGTAAGGGCAGAAGTTATGTGTTAATAATAGTTCAGATTTCACAATGTATTGTAATTTAGCTTATACATAAGTTTAATTTTACCTGCAGTCATGAGTCTTGCATTCTCAACAACTTGTGTCAAAACCAAATAACAATTTTTGGGTATACCTTTCAATATAGAGATCACTTAAATAGATTATAATGGTCTGTGTAAGGTGTAATAGCTGAAAGCATAATCTTAAATCAAAGCTGCTTATATGGATTACACTTTCATGTCATGTCATGTAATTAAAAGTGAAACTCAGATTCTCACACAGTTACATGTGACCATCCATTAAGGCGTACCAGTGTTTATTCTTTTAACACAGTTCTGTATTCTTGTTTATAATGGCATCATATCATGTTACGTTTCCCTCAAACTGTGTGTACTTAACATTCGACAAGTATGCCAAAGAACTTTCAAACCCGCATAACGTAAATCTCTATACATAGATACTCCCTACATAACTTACTGCAATAGGTAAACACAGCCTGATTTTCTTCGCTATACTGTGTTTTATTCCATCCTCGCCATAAACGTCTATACATAACTCATCTTCTCTTGCACACAATCTACAAATTTATTTACTACCAATCGCCTCCATTAACTACAAACACCGTTATCTAGAATGGCGTACTAGTGAAATCAGGGACACCAACCTACAAATATATATATAATAAGCAACACGTTTACATTCGCACACTATTTTAGTGTTACATCAATTTTAAAGAAAACAGGAATGAACCGGTGAATAAGTACTGAGAATAAGCCTATGATTGCAACATTATATGACAATATTACACTTCTACTAATGAGCACTTTACTGTCAAGTGAGCCATATTTATAATCCCAAATTGGCTCCACTGTTCAGATTTAAAATTGATTAAGGATTGGAATTTGCATTGGTATCATTCTTGCGAGGACTAGTACATATCACAATTAGAAGGCTAAATATTGAGTGTTTAAAAATAATTTTAAGAATATTTTAATCCTTAAAGGTGTTATTATCCCTTCAACATTTGTTTTAGCGTGCTGCCATCTATCGGCAGTCCTACAAATTACATGTTGGTTGCCCTGATGACATCATTTTCCGAGATATTGTCATCATGGATGTTTTCAGACCCGTTACACTTGTTATGGACTTTACGCTGTTGGTTCTTAGTCAATAATCTTCCTTTTTAGATCCTTCAGACGTTAATACCAACGTAACGGGTTGTGAAAATCGTGAGATGGGAAGGTGACGACTCCATTAGGAATTAATCTCTGTGTATACATGATAACGCCAATGGACTTGGAAACATGGTATGCCTTGGTGAGATCATCTCCCAGGTTGTTGTCTGCGTACATGTTATTTATTATTCGAGTATGGCATAGCAGGTTTTAATTAAATATCATCTATAAGTAATGTCATTGGAAGTAAATGTATTGTCGTACTTTTTGATTTCTTACAATCTG
This sequence comes from Zootermopsis nevadensis, assembly GCF_000696155.1. The sequence continues at coordinate 9,652 of NW_019060389.1, read as the reverse complement.
AGATCCCACCAAGCGCCTACATGGTGTATAGTTAACAGCTTTGCTTTGCATTCACAATCCGCAATACCAAAGCGATGGATGCCCGAAGTCCTCAGTTGAGAAGACGATCATCTACGGTGACGTAGTGGCACATCGTGCTGCCATGTTCTGCATCCAAGAATCAAATTACATTTTAATTGCGTCAGTTGCTTACATGTAGAATAAAAACTAACGCACCTCCTAGGTCAACAAAAGACAGTGAGTTGCAAAGTATTGCCACTGGGATAGATGCTTCCTAACCTGCTTCTCTTTCGAATCTCTGATCGTTCTATCCTTTTCTTCCACGAACTTCAAAATCACAAAGATGTCCAGCCTACAGTTTTCTGTGACAATTATTGGTGCTGCAACATATCGGTGACATTTCAAACTGCTGTTGCGGCTATCTATCATTGGAGGTATGAACTATTCTGTGGCGGTTAACAGTGGTTCGTTGTGGCATCTATCAGTGGTTACGTGAATTATCAACGTTCGAGTGGCCGTACCAAATACAGTGGGACAATGTCCTTCGTGAGCGATAAGAAGCGAGCTATGCGAGCTGTATAAGCAGCCTCGGGTGTCATATGAAGCGAGATAATCGCTTGTTGTGTCCTGCGTGAGAGACGCGTGGGGGGGGCAAGACATTAGTATCCACGATGGCTTGGTCAGGTAAACGTGACCTTTTGCTCGCGGAAAGTGCGTTCTTGAAAATGTTAATAGTTAGGAAAAGGAAGGCAGCCAAAAGGAAAAGATCACCAACAAACACCATTAATTGGGGAGGGAAACGTATGGTGCTATCCGTTTCCTTATGATATTGATACTAATGGTAAACGTTTTATCTGAATCTGTTGATTGGATTAGATGGTTATTTAGCGAATTTATCCGTTCGCAACTGAATATCGACGCATAATAAGCGTTCAGGGAGTTGGCCTTTTCTATTTGATCTGTGATGAGGTTTCCTTTAACGCCCTTGATTGCAGGAATAGTTTCTCTATTACCCTTAGGTCTTTTAACATATTTGTAAAACTCTGTCCAGCTTCTCCCTTCGCTTTGCAAGACCGAAGTTAAGAATGTCTCCTGAGCCTTATTTTTCACTATCAGTAACTAATTGGATAACCGTTTCAGCTCCGCTTGGTCCTGCCCTCCAGATTTTCTCCTTTTACACACCCTCCTCACCTTTACTTACAGAAGTTTCACTTCCTTGGTATAGTATTCCGGATCCGGATTTTTACTCAGGATTCTTTGAGGTACAAAACGATCGATACCCTCGAAGACTATATCCTTATAACTTTCCCATATCTCTTCCACGCTACTACCATTTCCAGCCCATAATTTAAACTTTTCCCGAAGAAAGTTTTGTAATCCTAAAACATTTGTTTTATGGAACATGGGGACTAATCTTTCTACCTGCGGTTCACGGATTTTTTCTTCCCATTCCACTTCTAATAATACCCCACTGTCGTCACTGATCCCCTGTACAATGCTGCAAGAGGTGAGCGAACTTTCAGGCCGGACCAGGTAAACATC
>NW_019060388.1:451547-463897 GCF_000696155.1 Zootermopsis nevadensis | reverse complement strand
AGGTCATCAACGTTTCGGAGGAATATAATTCCTTCATATTCAGTGTAGAAATGGAGGCACTGCGTTCTATCTTAAAGATATAAGATACAGATATACAAGATTAAACATCGTCGTATCCCGGGTAACAACCCACAATTTCACGACCGTGAAAACGTCACATTACATTGTTTATGGCTGTACGAAGTTACGGTATTATCGCTATTATGGGTCAGTCTGACACAACATGCCTTGGGACAGTAACATCAATGAAGATAAATAAAAAAATGTCTTTGTCACAAAATTGTTTCTGTATTCACAGTCGTAATGAATCCCCAGACAGAAAGATTCATCGAGAAATAAAAATCATAAATAGATTTGGGGAGGATGAAATATTCTGTTCCTGAATATGAAAAACGCGCACAAACGTCCTTTCATTTCGTACCAAATTCAGAGGCATACTGTAAAATATATAATAAATAGTATGTCTCATACATAAACTTATTTGTATGTAAGAGAAGTCAGCATGAGATGAACGTGGAATGTAGAACGCAGGGCACAGATAAGCAATACATGAACAATTTTAGTTGCAAAGTAATGGAACAAATTTGAAGGCTTGGGTGCATTGGAAGACAGTTTTGAAGTCGATTGCCAAATAAATAGGATATGAGGTTGTGGATTGCATTAATCTGTCCCAGTGGTGGGCTGCCGAGAGACTGGCAATGAAAATTTTCATTCCGAAAAAGCTGGGGAGTTTCTTCACTAGCTGAGACTGTTAGCTTCTCAAGAAGGAATGTGTCATGATTTAGTTAGGGACATATTTAAATATATGTTACATGCATATTTCCTGCTAAATATACTGCCTGACGATAGTAGGAGACCTGTATAAAACATGAAGTACGAAAATGGCTCTCGCTGTGATGATGGAGGCAGCATGGACCTCTGAAATTTCGGTAAACTTCTACCAAATTGCAAGGCGCTGAAAGGCAGAATACTGCCATATCTTCATACTTATCGTCGTGAGAACTTCAGAGCCTAACATGAATCATCTCCTAACGTAGTAGGCTATCCTGCACTAACAAGTCTTCCCTCGTAAGCCATGTATGCATGTGTGTATACAGTATAAATAGACTAAGAATATACACTTTCTTATGGGGAGGTCCGAAACTTCTAGGTGTTTGATTTCAATTTCCTTAAACACTGTATGACAACAAACAATGCACGTTAACAAACGATGTATGTTAACAAAAATAATGCGAAATAATTGAAACGTGTGTTTCTTAATTCCCTTAGCATTGTATAAGCGAATACTTTTTGCAGGTTCAGTCTATTTTTAAGTCTCTCTGTGTCTATTTTTTTTATATTATTTACTTCGTTTACAAGAACGCGTGCATCCACTCATAATCTGAAGCTTTAATCGCAATTAATTACAGTCCGTAGTCCAGACTTTCATAAAACCAGCAAAGCTTCCTCGTGTTAATAAGCTACTACGTATTATGACGTTAAGCGTTGAATTTATACTTCCATTTTAATAATGACCGTATTTATTACAGCGACATAAATAGATGTAGTCTGTTTATGCTGTGAATCGAAAATACTTGTTCTTTTCTTTTGACGAACTTATTCGGTGCTGGTAACATTTGTTGGTTTCATCCCAGGTTACAACTTTCCTGTTACATATGACAGCGTGCAGAGTATAAAAAAGTTTTGGACAGGTTGTATTAGAATATAAAGTTAGACTTTAGTACGTTGATACAGGGGCCGGTGGAAGGGGTTTAGTGGTTATGTGTATGAAAGGGGCAAAGTTGGTGAAGTTGTAAAATGGCGACGTATTGACCGTGGTTCAGAGGGATGGTATGGTGAGACAGCATGACAGGTCATCAGCGCCGGTGATGAGGTTACGAATATCAGTTCGTGCAAGTCAATAGTTATCACGACTATGTTATACTGTGTTGCACAGGACGTAGATAGCCGAAGGCTCGCAAAGTGTAGATGAAAGACACAATATAATATCAGAATAAAAGCCGGCATATGTACTCTTTCTCCAAGATATTTTGTCTCGTAAAATTTTGACAAGAGATAAAAAGTTCACATTACTGGCAGATATACTAACTCCAAAACAAAACATTGCATCCGAACGTGTAGTCTGGGTGAGGAATCTGAAAAGTAGAATTTAAGAATCATTGTTATAACAGCCTCCCAAGATGGACTATGGGGTTAGCCACGAAGACTGTTATTGCATGATGTTCATACTCAGTTTTGTGATAATTAGTGAGTTTCGTCCATTGTCATTACGGGAAACATACGTCACCTGGCACGTGATACCATTAGGATGCACTTGTATTCCGTAGCCTAAAATATATTTTTGCTGAATTTGTAATTGTATTTGTTTCTAGAGAAGGAATTCCATCATATCATACTAAAACTAGAACTACAATTTTCATATCCGGGTACGTGTGACCTGGAATCAGTAAAATACGAGGTATCTGTGGTCTTCTGTGATATGACTCCGTGTACTCCCTGTGGGCATGTGGATTTCCCGCTTATCAGTTTTCCTATCTTCAGTTGTAGTTTCTTATGTTACCGAAATCTGAATTTGTGTTTATTGTTTGTCACAAGAACCACTAGGATTCATGTAAGGAGCAAAGTAATTCCTGTTGAAATAATATTGCAACTATTTTTTCTTTAAATCACATCAAAACGTTAAATGTTTTGTAATTTAAGGCATATCTTATATTTATCAGTCGAGTCAGATAATTTGACTCGCGTTCCATATAGCCAATGTTTAATTAAAAGATTTTAACAATTTATTATTTTTAATAACCTACATGGTAAATCAGAGATCGCCATCGGTTCGTATATTACCTTCGGATACCACGCACTAATCCCTGCAAGTTCATTTATAACATACAACATGGTTCATGCACATATGAAATGTCTTTTTGTCTGCCTGTGTGTGTGTATATATATATGTGTGTGTGTGTGTGTGTGTGTGTACTGCGATGTGATTGTGATGTGAACTTGAAATTACGCACCGGATATACGTAACAGCTGGCCGTTTTTCGTCTCTCATACCTCTCCCAATTTTATCCCGAATTCGCCATTTGATTTTACCCTCGCATTTCCTGTCATCCATTACTTGCTTTGACAATGGTAACAGCAGCATCATACAGGAGATTGTACGAAGGCAAACACCCGACCTGCATTGCCTAATCACAGCATTTGTGGCCGTCACCAGATTACTTCTTTAAGGTCACAGCAAAAACGTTTAACGTTGCAACACGAACAGCTGGGTCCAAGTGAGGGAAGACAGATCAGAACCCGCAGCGCAGCAAAGCTAACAGCGCTGCACTGATAACTTGGTGGCGCACGGAAACGGGGAGGGGTTAAATCCTTTCGTGACCTAGAATCTTGCAATTTGGTGACAACTAATTTAGTTTAAATGATCACGAGATTTCATTGGCATTTAAGTGTGTTTGATTTACTAGTAATATTTTAACAGCATTTTGTGAACTCCGCAGAATATGGGGACCGGCGTCTGCCCCTGGAAGAACAGGCCAATAAATATTTGAGGTCCGTAAGCTGCGTGGAATTTCGTGTCCATCTAAGCAACTGTTAGTTTTTAAAGAAGTACACGGTTTCATGAGGTAGTTCATTTCTCAATTTCATCGTTCATACGAAGTCGAATGTAAGATTCAGTATGAAATTGGAACGACTTTATCTCTGGCAACAGCTACTTTGATGAGGGTGGATGGGCTTGATGCTGTGTTATGTTTTCAGTCTAAAATCCATATTGGTGAGATTTGAGGTTCATTGAATTCCATATAATTAGAATATCAATTTTTGCTAGGTTGCAAATTTTATTGTTTTATCTAAACCATAGAAATATATGTATTACATTCCATTACTCAGTTTCTCAATGGAGTGGAGTTCTTCTTGAGTAACTAGTAGTTGTTAAGCTACTCAAGAGACGAAATCCGAAGTAATCTTTACCGTTTTCGTAGTATGTTATTAATGTTCACTGCCCTGAGCCAGATAAATTCATTCCACACCTTCATATTATAGTTCTTTTAGAATGTTATATACACCAAAGCGAAGGGTAAAAACTAAATTAATGAATTTAAAAATCTAAATATTCTTGTTGTATACTTAAACTTATTTTAATTTATTAATATAGTTTTCATCATCACCGTCAAATTTGTTCTATATCCCTTTTGTTTTCATGTGACATTTCTGTCAACATTTCCATTTTGCAAAGTAATGACAGATAAAGATTAAAACACAGACTAAGTAATACCAACATAACACACTTCCGGGTTAAAAATGCCTGAAACTATACCTTCATTCCGCCGTAGGGCCTTCAAGGCGCTGTACTAAATGGCATAACTTCATCGTCCTTAAAAACATTATGTCATTGCGTGGGCACTGTCATCACCGACTATTGTACATAATAAAGAATTATATGTGGTAGAAGGACCTCACGTTATTGTTAATGTCGATTTCACAGTGGCTTATCTCAACACTTTAAAGGGTCTGACAACAATTGGAAATATCTACGTACTGATACAGAAAGTTTGTTTGCCCAGTTTTGGCAACAGCAGCAGCGAAACTCTACTGTTGATAACGATTCAGATTAGCAGATGTGGGCTTTATTGTGAATCTCGTGTCATCCTTAAACAATGCTGACGGACGGTCGCTTTGACAACGCACGCGCCTCTGATTGGTTCTTTGTTGTCACATTGTAGTAAAAGTCGAGGTCCACCTTCTATTCTACAAGCCAGTCTTTGTTATGTGGGATGTCACATAAGTTCGGAATCGTAACACGGCTTTATTTTCATTGTTGTTCATCTGTTACGACATGTTTTAGAAAAGGGGAAATGGAGGTACGAAAGGGGAAATACAAAGTAAGAAATTGGGAGAGGACAGATAAAGGAATCATAAGGGAGAGACGAAGGTAGGAGGATTTATTTTACTGGAGAATATGTTAAAGTTTACGTCTTAAGTCAACTCTAATGTTATTATTTCCATGCCATTTCTTTGATAAACCTGATCAAAGCAAACACGAAAAATTAACAAAATTTATTTAGACTAATGATTATCATAACCACTGAAACAGTGTATAAGTCGAAATGAAAGCCAAATTTTTCCATGTATTAATAATATCCAAGTTTCTTTACTCATCTAGCAGACGTTATACTACATCCAGTAACTTAATATAGCGTCGTTAAATAAACGAAGACACAACACAAATTGTGGTGATGTATGTGGGCGTTGATGCAAAACTCCACGCATTTAAGATTATGAATTTATAACGAAGGCTGTTACTAGACAGGTACCTACTTTGGGAGCTTTGCGCACTGGGGGAAGATTCCAACGTATCCAATATATAAGGGTCAGGATGGGCATTTTAAATAAAATTCCCTGCCGTGTCAGAAATCGAAAGTGTGATCATTCAACCTGTAAGGATTCATTTTAATTTCTTTGTATTCTTAATTTAGTATATAGCTGTTTTATGTACTGCAGGTTTATGGGTGAGAAAGGAAACGAATTTATGAATATTACGTTTTACTGTTAAAGAAGAAAGCCAATGGCGTTTGGTAAGGTGGCCCACAACTTCACATGCTGTAGTTTACCGCAGCAAGTGTCCAGGATGACAGACAACTGAAGACCGTTTATATTCTCATCAGTGTTTCCTTAATAGCTGGCTGAAGTTTCAAATAATACATCCTTGACAGAAGTTTTGCTAAACCTGAGGATCAGTCAACTCCGAAACCTCAATTGCATTTGGTCTTGGGGGAGCTGTACATAAGCAACTTTCGTAGGCGAACCGAAGCCTTAACCATCCTCCTCGTTCCATGTACTAATTTAATTCTAGTGGCAAAGTGAAGAGGGGGGAGGGGCACATGTAGTTTACACCATACGGAGTTAGTAGGAAAACCATCCCAGAAGGCAAGCCAAAGTTTATACGCATACTTGGTTAGGTCTTCTGCCAGATATAACTAGTGTATGTTAACCAAATTCCACATCCTCCCCCTCATTCCACTTGCAACGCTAGTGAAACAACAAATACAAATAAATTATTCACTCCAGCAACGCAGGTCTTATATCAGATGTGGTACATATATGCATCAGAGAGACCTCACAGGATCTTGACAATCCAACACCACCAAAAGTGTTTAACTAAGACACACCCGTTACTTCTTAATCGAGGCGTGAGTTTTATTGACCTCCGGAGACCTCTTGGACCTCAGCTTATGCAGAGATGTACTCCGAAAACGAGATGAACACCACGAACTGCAGCTTCACATAATTTTGACGCTGTAAGTAATATCATGTCTAAAATATAAATGTTTCAGACACAGGTTTTGAAATGATAAACATATCATTCAAGTGGAAAATGTGTGTGAGTCAAGAAATCAGAACGAGCGAAATGCAAGAAAATGTTTGCATTTGTGAGACACCTGGAAACAAACCTAAGTGTAACATTATCGAGACTTTAATCTTTCATGCGAGCCAGAGACGAAGAAACATATCTGAGGTTTAGATATGTTTCACGAAGATGAAGACAGAGACTGTGTTCTTTGGAGTTGTGACGCATTGTATTCGGTCTCAATGTGGAGGCGATACTTTCCTCCGAAGCGCTACTAACTGCCTGCAAGACCACTCGTCATCTCAACCCAGACGACCATCACTCGACAGAAAACAGAACAAGCAAGATTCTGAAGTCAGAGAAGTAAAGTTGAGAAACAAAGTATTTCTTTGCAGACTTACTGGAAGTTTAAAAAAAATGTTTTTGACATAAATCTGTACTTTCGTACTTATGATTGTTACTGTGGCTGTCAGATTCAGAATAAGGGCAGTGTTGAATCTATATCATCACTTGTTTTTTTTTAAACTTACGCACTTAATTTATGACAGAAGGAGGTCAATCGATAATCAGTTTTGTTTTGCATTTTGTATGTAATTCTACATATTTTGTCGATGAATAATGGGAAGTGCAGTGAATTGGAAGGGACAATTTTATGGAGAGATAAACATCTACCTGTCCAATATTCATCACCAAAGCGCCAGACGTTACTCTACATACCATGGGAACTGACGTGCAATTAATATATTCTTTTTCGCCATTCACACTTTTACGGAAAGTTGCACCAGCTTCCAATCAAGCCCATGTGTCCATCGATCCATCCACCAGTGGCTCTGTGGCATTACAATCCAAATCAGTTCCGCTATCACCTCTGACACATTTTTCATCAAGGGGTAAAATGATTTCAGTCGACAGATTGCTTTGTAGGAGTAATAGCAATAGTTAAATTAATGTTTCAGTGACAGAAACAGCAAAGGTAAGCGGAAGGTAGCACGTCATGTTTTTTTTATTCCTGTTAAGTAAGTCCCTGAAATTTGGCTGCAGGTATAGGCGAAATCTGCCGACGTTCTAAGCACAAAGCAAGTGATCTGCCGCTAATACATCGCGTTTGGTAAATATTTCGAAATTAATTTTAGGAAATTGTTTAGTACAAATCTGTTTTTGCTAGAATAATATAAAATTACAGTTTAGAATCTTGTATGCAGGGACCAAATACGCTTACAAAATTTAAAAAAAATCACTCAAACCTCGTTGTGCACCTTATGACTCCTCAGTGATTTCACGGTATCGAAACAAATACATGGTTTAATTGTCTAAATTTTGTTTAAAAACGGGAGCTCAAACACACCCACCAAAATATTACGTAAATTAACAGTTTAGAGCATAGTGGTCGCTGAGTGTACAACGTCTTTTAACATTTAGTGGCTCTGTGTTCGTATGATTTTGGGAAAAATCGGCGTTTATTTGCTTAAATGTCATTCGAAATTAATCTTTGTAGTAGATACGCATTGTTTTGTTTCAGGTAGGAACTGAAGTTTTAAATATTATTTGGCCTGCTTGCTTCAGAGGATCAGTTGTAATATTCAGGATTGTGTGCAAAGTTTGTAATATTAAGGACACAATTAACGGATCAATCACGGCCTACCTGCTCCTGATGCCTTGGTAGCTATCTCGATGTATGGAGACGTGGAACGCGACCCGTGCATGATTACTCCCTGCATTATCAGCGTAATTTGTGTGCGTGTCCTTAACAGCTGCGATGTTCCATCTCCATTGTCATTAATCTTACTCAGCCACACCTCGTCTTAATATGATGGTACAATTACACATGGAACGAAATACGTCCTTAATGAAGGAATTCAACTGGTGCAATTGAAATCCGGCGCGGGCGATAATAAACTCTTTGCAACTGCCGAAAATTGAGTCCTGTGGAAGAATGGCGGAAATAGCAGACGAAACTACTGAGTATAAGAACAATATATGCCATGCGTTAATCCGTAAAATGGGGTGAATGAGGAAAAATGAATTAAACATTCTGGCTAATAGGATTATTTGAACAATTTAAATTGTTCTCGTCCGCGGATAACTTATGCATATCTTTCTATAATTTATTCAGTCGATATTAAAAAAATAGTGTAAGTTAATGTAACAAATGACGGTTTTAAATTTTGAAAAATGTGAACTTTGTTTGGACTAGTAACTGGGTTTCTATAGGCCTACGTAAACGTGCTCGGATCCATTTCAGGATTCTGTTGGGGGTTTTTTCGTACCGCCATTTATACGGCTGAACTTCAAAACAGGCAAAATAGCTACATAAAAAAATTAATTTATTTTCATCCGGTGTTGTTATTTCAGCTTCTCTTCTAAAACACACGTTTTAGTCTGAGACTCGTACATTATTCCTTGCCTGGTAGAAGAGGGAATGTGGAATCCATGGTGATGTAACCTTGAGTAAAGACACCGGAGAGTGAGGTGGATACGTCACTTGGGAATTGTCTTTTGAAAGCAGGATAATTAAATAAGGGTGCCAGACCGTGAGGTGCCGCTGATTATAACAGCCATGCTGATAATATTCTCGAGTACACTGAGCTTCGTGGTGGACAGATACTGCGAGAAATTGAATTACATTAAGCACAACTGTTTCATTTGGTCTTTCTTATATTCTGAAATAATATTACAGTCTTCATAAATAAAGAAAGACATTTGAAATTGTCAAATTAACACAAGAAATTGTTACTAGTTGTTCTGGATTATGACGTCGAGTGGACTTGTAGTGACTAAAGACCAATTGAAAGAGCGTCCCGAAACTCGGAAGTTCGATTAAAATTCTCATAAAGCAGATGGTGGTTTTATTATGCTCCAATCTGGAATAAATTAATTTTGTCAATGACACAATTTGAAAGTTCATATTTCAGAAGGGGGCATATTTTAATTAAAGGGTAATATATAATACTATATGTCATATGTTCTTGTAACTTCTATTACCCTACAAATAAGTTTAAATTTTATCAGTAAACTATAAAATAATTAGCCTATGAAGAAATGCCACACTAGACATATACATGTCAGAGGAGCTCATATTTGACGGAATATTTTTTATAAAATTAAAGCTGTAATTAGATTTTATTTAGTAAAATTTCTGGGAATTAAATATTAAATAATCCGTGTGGAAATACGTTTGAAGATCGTAAAGTGTCTCGTGTAGTTGAATTTGTAAGCATTTGATCTGAATTATGTTACACGTACTCTGTTCGTATAGGCAGGAAAGGTTCACGTACTCAGCCATTTTCTCTGCAGGACTGTGTATCAGGTGGAACTTCCAAGTTTAATTGCTTAAGTCCACGCAGCCTTCAACGTGTTTCCAGGTTCGTCCGTTTCACAGGCTGCTTCATGTAGAACGTGAATTTGTCAAGGGTACTGTGAGTTCAGAAACACATTTTGATTTTACAGCTTCGTAACGACCTAAAAACTAAAATTAACAAACACAAGCATCAATAAATAATTACATTTATTTATGCGTAAAACTGCATGGTCCGAAATATGGTCGATGCGTTTATATTAAAATAGTCGAAATGTATGCGCTATGTATGGGTTTGACGTGGTTTTGAACAATCATGGTATTAAATGGTGAATTTACGTTAAAAATAATATGTATTTCTATAGCGGTAATTGCTGAAAGGTTAACAAATATAATGGTGCTCCAGTATGCAAATATTTGAGACGTTTTCTTGTTCAGATTCCGAAATTAAGTAGCCAAGCTCTTATTAAATTGACTGTTTCAAAGAACCATTCAGCTAAATATATGCCAAATGAAAAAGATACTTATCTAAAACTTGTGTAGCTTGTGAAGCTTAAAGTTAGCTTAAGTAAAAAGGTGTCCAATTCCTGCATTTCAATTTAAAAAAAAAATAATTTATCATATCGAAACTGCGATTAGACCTACATAATTTAAGACTGTCCTAAAGTTTAGAGGGATCGTGCTTACTACAAGTAACACTATATTTTTTGTTTATATAATTTTATAATGCTTTAAAATGTAAACGCTTTGATTTCATCACAGTTTAATTCGCTTCTAAGCAAAGCAGAGTAATAATAATCTACGATGTTTTATATAAATTAGAGGAAATTATTTTCAACGTTTGCGAAATTATTCCTTGTTCTGAACATGAAAAATATCTATTGTAGTACAGTGCAGATTATTATGTACCTATACTTTGCATCAAACATGACATGAAGTAATTGTATTATTCTGACAATTAATTAATTAGCTGAAATATCGAAACGATTCTGACAACATAAACCTGCAGGTGGCATTAAAATCAATAATATACTCCATCATATTGTCTCCATGAATACTCATTTGAGTAACCAAAAGCTTGTGGAACCTAACATTAATTAATTGAATTTAACAGCTTCACAATTCGAGTGATGCAATTATTAATTGAACGCGGTCCAGATTACGACAGAAGTCGTGGACTTACGTTATTTTACTACTAGATTTTGGTTTAAGTTTTAACAACAAATAAATCAAACACGTCTGCACTGGATGGGCCTATAAGCGGGGTGAGTCGATTTTTTTAGCGCAGTAGATGTAAAAGGGTTTTTCTGACAATTTGTGACTTTGATTCGTTTTAATTTCCAACAATTGTTATATGCACGATGTTTTAAGAGTTTGTTACAATTTTGAGGTGAGTTGTTGCTATTACACTGAAGGTATGATGTTATTCTATATTTTAAAATTAGTGGACCGTTACGCTGAAGCCCCAGCGAGTAGGTGGGCTCGACGGCGTGCGCAGAGCCGTTGTTGCAAATCTAACGCACTGACAGACATTGCAGTGACCATGTCATATCGGCAGAAATATGCGTTTGGAAAAATGAATTTCGAATGACCTTGAAATATTTAAAGGCCGCTATTCGGAAAACCCACGGACTGATTTTGTTGTGACCGTGACATGACACTGACCTGTCCGTAACCACAAACTGACAAGTCGGATTCCAACATTTCGGCTTAATTATGCGTTTGAAAAAATGGAAGCTGATTTTAACCATACTTCCATTGGTGTAGATGGTATTATATAAGCCTACTAGGAGATGTATATTGTCGTCTTCAATTAGTTTAAGAATTTCTACTGGTATTTCATCTAGCCTACCGCCTTCCTGTCTTTCGAATTCTTAATTGCGTTCTTTACTTCATCTTATCTTACGTTAAAGGAAGAAGACAGATGGAGGATGTGTGAGAACAGGGTAGTTAGGAGAATATTTAAACCTAAGAGGGATGAAGTGACAAAAGGCCAGGGAAAGTACTCAGAAGACCTAGACGTAGATGGTAGGATACTATTAGTTTTTGAATTATGTCTTGGGGATACAGGGTTTAAGGACGTGGAATGGATTCATGTGGATCAGGATAAGGATCGGTGGGGTAATTTTGTTAACACGGCAATGGACGTTCAGATTTTATAAATGCATAGAAAGTTGTTGACTGAGCGTATATTAGTTCAATGGAATTATGTTATTTTAAGAGAAACTCGGGTGGAAGGGGCATATCTTTTGTAGTCATTCAATAAAACCGTTTTTTAATTGTGAAAAATGACAGTTTTGTGATCAGCTGTACATGCAGGTAGCTCGAGTTTAAGAGACATTATTGCCACGCTCTGTTGCAGACGCGCAACAACAAATGCCAGAAAACAGACATTACAGATGTTCTCACCCCTGTCCCGGTCTTCTGCACCCTCATAAACACCCGTGACGCACTTCTGCACGTGTTAAAATAACCATTTTGGAACAAGTTCCGCCAACATGTCGTTAACTCAGCAGCAGAATTGTTTTCGTGGAACTGCTAGATTGTATGAAGTGGAGGGCATCTTCCGCACGTGACCACACAGTGCGAAGCGTGTAACTGCCTAATCACGAGATATGATATTCGTAAGTAGATAAAATGGTCCAGTACATACATAAATACAGAGGTGTTTAATGTTGAAGTAGCTGGCGCCGTGGTTAAAAGGGTTAG
>NW_019060388.1:407290-451511 GCF_000696155.1 Zootermopsis nevadensis | reverse complement strand
TGCTGATTAAATAGTCGTCATGAGAACCAAGAGAACAGTTTGAGGAAAGAGGTTACAGTTGGTAAAATAGGCGTAGTGGAAGGGGATTTTCAAGTGCGTTCCTGAACTCATGCGAAGGTTCACAGACATCGTGCGTAGGCCGCGAAGATTAAAGTTATAATTGAATTTTGATCAGAATGGATGGAAGAAGGATTCGTTAAATTCGTGGGGTATGGGGTACGGGGTTGGAAGGTCTGTTCTCATCAGAGTAATTTTAGGCCATCTTATGACAGAGGACAGCTGGTAAAATGGTTCCGCTTTCTGGGGTTTACGAGGTTTGATGGGCTTTTGCGGTGTTAAGTCCACCGACTACCCGCAAAATACCATTGCGGAATTAAATGACTGCATAATGAGGCAGAACACTTCAATATTTCTAAGCACGTCTGGAGGAAGTTAACAGAAGTTTTATATTTATATTACTTGTCTTTCTGCGCGTATGTAGGATATCTTAATAAAATCCTCTGAATCAAAAGCTGTGACCGAGTGTTTATGAATCCTGCGTCGTATTTGGGAGGTCCCGGGTTCTAAATTCCGCTCGGAGACCTGTTATTCCAATTGAATTGTTCGTGGTTTTCTTCATTCCTTCTAGACAATTGCAGGTATAGTCAATTAAAGTAGATTTCGACCGCTTCCTTGCATACCCTTTAAAAAATTTTATTCATTAATCATCTCATCTTTGGACGCTGTGTACATGGCATGAGCTATCACAGCGCCGCTAAATAAATCATAAATTAATAAAAATTTTACTGTTGAAAACATAAAATATATGTTTAGATTGAGATGTAATTTTCTCATGCGACGAATATGGAGATGACTGTGTTCTGGGATGTGTGTAGTGTGGTAGAAATTGACCGACGTTTCAGAGATTCTCACCACCATCAGAGCTATCATCCCCCATGGCGGAACATCCCAGAAGATGGTCATCTTGGAGCGTTTGGATTATCTCCATGTAAAGGCATATTTTGAATAGGTCTTCTGAGAGACTTCTCTAATAAGTTCTGTACAGCTGTAGGCCTCTGAAGTTTTATTTTATTTTATTTTATTTAGTCTGTTCAGTTAATACGCTTCTGCTAATTCAGAATCAGTTCCTCAACCACGAATTATTTAGACATTTGTCACGGGTGCTGAGACTGTGCATCGGTCCTTCACACAGCTTGTATCTACACAATACATCGACAACAAATTTATTTCATGTCTTCTGTGAACAAAATGGACACTTTGTATAACTGTAAGGTAAAAGTATTCCTTCAAAATTGTTGATAATTTTGTTCAGTGTAGGATGTATTTGAACGACTCATTATATAAAGCTATATGTACCTAAATATGTAGTGGATATCATTAAAATGGAATCCGAGGTGAAAAGTATATATTAAATTATTATGTTATTGTAGTTTATAATTTCGGTCTTCTGTCCTACAACACCATGTTGAATTTGGATGTTCATACTGCGTCCATATTCCGGGCTGGGTCTCATGTTTGTAGCTGGTATTTTGAAAGTTGTTATTAACGCTTTCAGTATTCTTCTCTCGGAACATAATATATAAAATTAAGGTTAAAGGCGGTTAAAAGGAAGACTCACAGGGATCTTTAACCTTATGCCCCACTGCAGATATTCGTGAGTCACTCCAGCTTTGTATTCTGCAGGTACAGCATTTAGCTTTTTGTAACTTTCTTCGTCTGCTCCAAGCAATTGCTGGAATACTGAAATAAAAGCATCGCGAAAGCTTCTTCCCGTACTCGCTCCAGGCCATAATCCAGGATTGTCTCAACTCCCCGGCAAGGTAGCAAAAGTGTGGAATATTAAACAACAAAAACATTTTACTGATGTACGGTTTTATGCATTCCTTGCACGATGTGTACGAAACGATCTCATGTAGGGCTGCCCGTGTCTGTCTGTCTGTCTGTCTGTCCGTATGATTCATATTGAGTACCGCTGGGCGGATTTGGTTAAAATTTAGTATAGGGGTTGTGCCGTTGGAGGCTACCCTATTCTTATGCTTTCCGAACTTCCTAAATTCGTAATGCCAACATTGCGGAGGAACGAATTTGTGAAATGATATGCACACAAACGCCATTTACCTTGCGTATGGTGTCATATTCGTAATGCCAACATTGCGGAGGAACAAATTTGTGAAATGGTATGCACACAAACGCCATTTACTTTGCGTATGGTGTCAACAATGATATGTGATAATAGATGATAAAAATACACAGATATGTTATACGAGAGTATAATGTAAAACGAACATGGTGTCGTCGGCACTCTTTTTGAAAACTAATTAATTTTTTTTTCACTGACGTTACCTATTCAATTGTTTTTACTTGGAAAACTTGCATTTTACGGCAGGGATTTAAAGTAAATAACATGTGTAGCACTTATACCTATGTAAAGCAGCAGACGAAATCAAAATTAAGATTATTTTAAATCTTTCGGGGTAAAAAATCTTATAGTAACTGATAACAAATTAAAAAATAATTCGGAGAGTCTGGTTATAAGTGGTCTCGAGCTATTTGTGTCCCGCTGGCTGCCAGTTTGACCACGCTGGTGTTGAATAAGCAACAGAATTGCGTTGTCTTGATCATGTTTAATTAACCGAGATATTCTTATTGTAAGTGGTAGTTTGTGATGAAACATTGTTTTTATTGCGATAGTTCTACTCCTTTACATCGTCTGTTTAGCCTAACATATGTCACGCTGATCATTTATCTCATAAATCTTATCTTCCATTTTTCAAGTGTAACATTCAGTCATAAAATGTGTCTCGATACCATTTAGATTTCTTGCAAAAGTTAAATCTTAAGTCTTTTCTTTCCTTGTCAGATTTGTTTCTAATCTGTGAATTATATCTTTAACCGCTTCATGTCGCATAAATTTTGTAATAAGCCTTAAGTCTCAGTAGATATTATATATTTTAATTAATTTATTATAATTTAGAAAATTCATCAAACTAATAAGTGAACATAAATCTTAAATGACCGAATAGAATTGTGTGACAGAATATGGAAAATACATTCTTCACTGAATTTTTTTAAACTTGGTTGTTTTGTTCAATTTAGAAGTAGAGAATGTTTGATTTAAAAGAGCAGTCAAATTCTAGAAATTTTAGTTTTCTCACGCCCCTTTGCTAGGGTTAGTTACTTTATGTTCTCTCGATACGACGACAGAAATTTAATATACGCCGTTATCAAAATTTGTTCACATCAAACTTAATTCCATCCACCTCCAAACTCAGTATAAATAGCTGATCATTTTACCTGACAATTAAAATTTGGTATAGTTTCAAGAACATTTTCAGCTCGTCTGTTTTGTAATTAAAACTTGTTAACACGGGTTCCTTCACACTCAAGAAGTACTTCCGCTTGCACTGCCTCGGGGGATGATGAGAGGAAGTGTGGAGAGGGTGGATGGGTGGGCGAATGAGAAACTTCAGAAATTTTCGTATTTTCGAGACGATATCCTATGTTGAAACAAGTTCTATAGAACTTGTTTCATGAAGAAGTTACAAGAGGAATCATATGAACAGTTGATTCCACTACCTCCCTTCTTTAAATTAAAGTTTAAGGGATGGAAGGACATAATTTCCCACTCTATAGCCATTAATTTAGTTGTTATGGGAGTGATAGAAATTAGGCTTTCTGTATTATTACAGTGATTGTTGTACTTTGCCTTTGGAAACGTGTTGCAATTTGAAGAAGTTCGGAAGCCCCAGGCAGTGGGCTATACATTTGGAGAAACTTGCCCAGCCACTGGCTTGTAAATTCCACCGGCAGAGAAACAAGTGTACTACGTCAGAGTTCTTACATTTTCATGAATTGTGATCTATAGCTTTCGCGGAAACTGAATTCAGTGAGGTCTTCTCTCTCAGGGTGGTCCAACTTTTTCCCTTCGGGTCAAGAATGTTTTTTCCGTTGTACAAAAAAATCAAGTAGAAATTGTGTAAGATACAAGCTGTGCACATTTGAGCATATATACTACGATTTTAATAAGCCTTTTCAGTACCGAATAAATAAGATAATTAAAAGTCAAAATCGTTTCTTCTCTTAGTTCAGAAATGCTCATGGCGTATCCATTTGGTTTTGTTGAGATCCAAAATTACCTTAACTGGTATCACAAAATATGAATAAATACAAGTGCGAACGTGGGTGTCTTGGTTGTATATCCTTGGCGAAATGTGAACAAGTACTTATAAATATGATTAATCGCTTGCCATAAAGTCGTATGTGGGAGGAAATTTAATGTCTATCATAGTTGCTAATGTCCATATCTGACCCAGAGTACAAATACATGTGGTGAGCGTTTTTATGTACCTAAAAGCAGCTTTGTGCTGGATTAATATTACTTTCATATCTCGGTACACAAGTTCTGTCGTGTTTGGTTTTCTGGATAGTAACGCCTTGTGAAATTGTACGTACATACAAACATTTCGGAGAAATTTACTGCGTCAGCCTTCACAACTGAATAAATTGATATCTACCCACAACTCCTCATGGCGTTACAACCCAGAAGACCAACGCTGACTCTAAAATATCACCCACAAGATTTATTTGCAGTTCTTAGGGCATGCACAGTCAAATAAAATCCAATTATAACGTTAGGTAGAAAGTCAACCCTTACTTTAAACATATTAAATCACTAACCACATTATGATGTAGCGTCCAAGTCTCCTTCCATCTGCATAACGAGGTATGTAGATGTTCTACTAACCCAGGACGGCGAGCGTCTGTTGTTGACGTCACACAAGTGTGTATTTCTGTCAAGATCTCTCGCTACTCAACAGCGAATGAACGTGTAACGAAGGAACTATTTTGGTCTTCTCCTGACATGTTGGACTGACACCTCCTCAGAGTTCCTACATGCTGGATAATCTCGACGCTTTAGCAGCCGTGGAACACAATTCCAGAAGAACACATTCCCTTGGAATCTCCCCCGCTCTTCGGAACATACATGCACTGACGTTTCGTGCAGTATTTAATTCTGGCCTGTTCTACAGTCCGAGAAATGTGGCTCTCAGTTTCTGAAAATACTTTCACTTATACAGAAGTACACGTGTTGGAGATAAATGTTTATTGTGAGAATATGTCGTTCATCAATTAAGACAATTCCTGTGTCTGCATAAATGTTATGGGATATATTTCTCTTAAGGTATAGTAAGAATGCAACACACTCACAGAACACAGACATTGATGCCTAACCTCATATAAATAATAGGTAAAAACCTAGCCCTACCTAAAAAACCCCACAAAATTTCTGTTACAAGGATCAAATGGTTAGTACTGATTATGGTTGTAATCTTTGTTCTTACGAAACCTATAAATCTACTCTGTATGTAAATTACTGTTATTGATTATTAAAGCAGGTGGAACGTATGGTTACCACTGGGCTTTAGAGGGTTATGTGTGGTGCATGTGAATTATTGATTACGTTGAAGTATAAGCTGTCTGAGAGACTGTTATGCCAATATGAAGTAGCATAACATTTTAGCAGGCCCGCCCCGAGCAAATGATTTTACCTAATTTATAACGGTACAGACTTTAAGAATTAAGTCTAAATGATAATATTCTACAGAACGTAATGCAAGAAAGTCGAAGAATAGTTGGTAGCAATTAAATCAACTGGTTCTTGTTGGCTTAGGCTGTAGGGTCTTTACGATTTAAGAACACGGTAATTCAGAGCTTGAATTTGAGGGTCCTTTGGAGGTGAATAAGTGGATTTTGGTTTTCGAGATATGAACTCCGTGTCGATTTGTCCACCTACCTTCATTTCCTTTATCAATTTTATACTTTCATCTTTGTGTATCGTGACAACTTTTAATACGGATTTCTCTGTATGGTAGGTGTTCGAATTTTGCGTGTTATTCTAGGAAAGTCTCTAAGCACACGAAGAAAGTTCTGCAGATGCAAACAGTGACGTTTAAGTTTTTCAGTTTAACGAGCTCGTACGGAGTAACAGAAGAGTGAAAGTTGGTTAAATAAAATGGAAACTAAATTTGAGAGATTGAAGTGGTGACACAATATTCATAATAATCTAAAATTCGGTTGTCAGGGCGCGACTATCATCCAAACAGTTGTTGCGGAAACAAATGGCGATGTAGATTTACATTTCGGTGGTTGTGAATCGTCTATAATAGAAATAAGGGGATGATTTTTATTTCCTTCGGAACCTACACTGAGACGGGTGCATGCATGATCAATCTAGTGCCGAAGGCATATTTTCCAGTGTGCAGGATAGATACACATTCGCCTCTATCGAAAAACATCCGATACCGTGGCATCAACAAACAATATGACTACCTCCTTGTTTTGGAAACAAAAATATGAGTTGTTATTCGCATGGATTTCTTGGATAAAAATGTTGTAAAATAAATATTGTTTACTGCTGCGACTGTGTGAAAGAACGCTATGAATTCAGATCTGAGGAAGACTTATTCATTTTTTTTCCCGTCAAACGCGTATTTTTTTCTCAGCGACACGAATGCACATGCCAGTAATCGGACTGCATTCTAGTGGAAAGTCTGCCCTTTTGTGTCGTCTGTAACTTCAGTTTTGCGCCTCCCAAAAAGTGCCCAGTAAGCTTACAACTGTAATCGGGGAATTGTGATCACATCAAGTGGAATAAATCTTTGAAACTGGTATGTGAAAACAACTATAGAACAAGTATCATTACCAGTTTTATGCATCTTATTGTGATTATTACAAAGTTAACACAGAAGGCAGAGGTTCCGTCTTACATGATATATTTGATTCACATTAAAATATATTACTGGGGTGACATGTTTTGACCTCGCAGTGTCATCCTCAGGCTCTTACAGATACAACACTTGAGTAATGTGAGACAAAATATCACACATGTAATGTTAAAATGTCTGGAGTGTCTAAAATGGTAAGGCCTGAGGATGACCCTGCAGGTCGAAACATGTCGTCATATTAATATCTTTGCGAATAAAATATGTCGAGTAAGACGGAAACTCTGTCTTCTATTTTACATGATAGACCAAGTATGCCCTCAGAAGATAAGGCATATCTAATAGGTAGATACTATCGTTCCAGAAAACGCGGCGCTGGAAATGGAGTAAGCATATTCCTCCGAGACATTGGTATCTACCTTCAAGTCCAGGCGGCGTTGCAACCCGGAAACTAACATTGGCATTTTTACGGTCGTGAAAACCTCAGATCTCTTATCCGAAGGTCGAAAAATGTACAACGTGAATACTATCAAGTTGTAATGCGATGAATGCTGTTAACATGAGATATTTGTTTATGGACACATAATTTGAAGGAACACTTCTGAAATCTATTTCTAGAAATACGTTATGCAGATTCGGAAATTTTTATTTGAAACGTATGATTCTTATTAGTCATAATCGTCAAATACTGTGCTATAAGTAGGCCTGTATCTTTCATGTGACAGGTTGTGAGTCTAACATGAGTTCTGCCTCACGAATCCTTCGTTGATAACCGCTGTGATCGTCAGAATCATCCGGGAGCAAGTCGTTGAGAGTGGTTTCAGTCTCTTGGGCCTGTAATGGATGTTCTGTCTTGTCTGCGTCACAGAGATCGAATATAGTTCAGAACAATAGCAACGCAAAGCACGTACATTCACAAGTTGAGATCTAACCGAATGTAGATACTCAGGTGAACCAACCTGACAGAAAACAATGAAGTGACTTTATTGAAGCTTGCATACACAGTAACGCTGTGGTATTGGCTACTAATAGTTTAAATGACGCTTGTTATGGCTAGAATGAAAACAGTGGAATGTCTAAAGCAAATCCAAAGAAGCTCTATTGCATGCTAATAAGGAGGTTTCCCAGAAGTAAACTATGTACGTGTTAATGTCTCTTCACCAATGTACAGGAATAAAAAATAGGCTAATATTTGTAGGTAATAGGAGTAAAATCTTTGAAGATAAATCAAAGTTTAAATATTTGGGAACTACGTTAAAGGTCAAAATTGCATTCACGAGGAAAGTAATAAATCTGTGAGCCCTTGTTGCCAGGTGGTTCAGAATATTTTTTTCCTTTCGTCTGTTACCCAAAAACTTAAAGGTTGAAACGTACAAAGCTGTAATTTTACCCGTTGTTTTGTATGGTTGTGAAACGTCGCCTGACACGTTAATGAAGGAACACAGATCGAGAGTGCCTGAGAATTGACGTGATGGTTATGTTACATAACTTATACATCCTTAAAATTGCTTCAAGAACGTATATTTGCCAGCGTGACTGTAGGTGCGGTAGACAAATTGTGACCAGTCACGCACCCAACATGTCATGACATAATATGGCGAGCGATGTTTTGTTCAAATAAGAGTTGGTCAATAATTTCCCTAATTCACACAAAGTAATACTTCATAACGAATATAGGATATGGACTACACCGTCACTGATAATGCTTAATAGGGCTGAAGTGCGGAACATAGGCATGAAGGCTAGATATAATAGATAAGTGCATCATGAACGCAATAGAAAAGAATTTCTAAACGGTAGGCCCTGTTTTTAAAAATAAATCAGGGGGAAGTTACATGGTATTAAAAGCCTGTGTTTCCTGATAACCATCAAACAACGTGACAGTGGTTGTCATTCCCGCTTCGCATTCGGAGACTCGAGGGTTCGCATCTCGGTTCCGAATCCGACTTATGTAGACAGGGGTTTTCATGGCGTTAAGCAATCCGTGCATCAAGTGCTAAGATAATAAATTAAATCAGACTACTAAAGATTCATTTTCCGTCCTTTTACAATTTTTATTTAATAAAAATCGTAATATTTGATTCTATATAGCCTGAGCAACTGACAGTGTCTTTAGTAGAATTAAGGCCCACAAGAAAATATTTGTATATAGTTAGACGTAAATGAGAGTAGTGAAGGGAAAAGTAGATTTCTGTTTATAATAATTCCGATTTTATAGCAAGAGAATAGCACCATTAGAGATTTATTAGACCTCTGGACCTCAGAGGAGGCTGACACGTGTGAGATTTGAAGGTTCTTATGGCGATGAGTACGAAGATGGCTTATCTGTGGTTCATTTAACGATTCTATCAATCAGTCAATCAATCAATTAATGAAGAGTTTATTGATTTCGCTTCTTTGTGCAGAAGACTGTGTCAGATTTCATAAGATAGCTGTCTTCCTGGGTTGTAGCGCTATGTAGCCTCAAAGATGTTCGACGATTAAATTTTCTTTTTGCACTTATCGTCCTGATGAAGGAGAAGCAAAGAACCTCTGAAACTTTGGTAAACTTGTAAGGCACTACACAGCGCTACAACCCAGAAGAGAGCCATTTTATTAAGCTTGACATAGTTTTCTTTTTGTATAAGGAACTGAAATCAACAAATTCTTAATTAATGGATTGGTTGTTTGACAGAATCGTTAGCCTAACAGCGGATGAACAATAAAAAAATATAAAAATTTTATGAAATGAAGTGTATGCGATTGTGACTGTCCATCTTCGGATAGCAAAGAAAGGGTATTTACACTGCATAATTTTCGCAGTGGGGAAGTTTCAGTTTTATTTAATAGCGATTTAATTTTAGAACCGTGCGTGGTTTCCACCTCTGTTATGGTTTCTTCTCTCGGAACGTAAGTGAAATATTCAAAACATTCCTAGCAGGTGTTGGTGATTGCTGATAAATTGTTTCCCCGGGCCACACCTACCATTGATAATTGCATTCTACGGGCGATATAAAAGAGGAACGGCATGAAATCACGTATTCGGATAGAATCGTTAAAAATCGGCGATTTGCTGTGCTGTAAATAGGGTCCTTTTGTTGTGATGCTAGATTACACAGTAGTAGTGGAAAATCGTGATTAAATTTCTGGACTGGGCGCAGCCGTGCTCTGGTATAAACCAAACGCTTTGGCACAATTTAATAAACTTGATTGGAGAAGTTATTGAAATTATAAATTAATTGTTTGGTTGCTTTCTACCACGCATTGGCATGCGGTAACCCTTTCAAAGCCAGTTAAATTATTTTTGAAGCCACGTGTACGCAGACAGAAATGTGTTTTTATTTTTTCCGTAATAAATGTGTTATTTCTTCACCCAGTGCACTCCTACAGCAGACGGTAATATTGTACCTGGTCAAATTATACATAATTAATAAAAAATACAAACGGGCTGCTGTCGCATATTGTACCTACATAATATATACACCAATGTATATTTTATCATTGCAGTCACCATAGCCTGTAGTTCAGACCTATTTATTTCCATCATCATAATGAATAGTTAATAGACATTATGGCTGTAGACGAAGTTAATTACATCTATTCTAAGTTCCACCGCGTTTTTACTCTGTCCCTCCTGGCATAAATTCGGATCCTACATATATATTGGGCCAAGATCGCTTTCACATTTTTGTACTGTTGTAAACGTTAAGTATGAACGGATGGATACATTAATTCTGTGGTTAAATAATATGAATTTTTGTTGGTTGTAATCGTTTTATAATTTGGAATAAACATAGACTGTAAGCCTTTTTTTAATATTGTCTTTTTTTTTTCTTTCGCTAAAAGTTCCTCGTACAAATGTAGCAAACACTAAAAATTTGACATGAGGTAGAGGGTCCTGTCAATGATTTTTTAAAATAAATGTTGCATCGGTTTGTTCGATGAGCGTTCTCTTCGAAACATCCAGAGAGTTTCATCAGAGTACCACGTAATTATATATTGGACATATGTGAAGCAAAGTCAAATACTCCTGATAGCTTTTACTGAATACAGTTGGACAGAGATTGACTACCCGTTACGTTCATTTAAGGCACATTATAAAAAGAACACAAAATCTTATTCCAATCTTCTAATTAGAAGGGAACTATATCGATACCAAGAAATCGATACCGAAATCAGAGTTCATGGAGTTTGATGTATGTAAGTACATGGTTGAAAGAAGCTTGCGAAATGATGAAAGGTTGCCTGTTCTTTGACTCGTTAATTGGTTGTTACGTAGCAGACCCGTGTTGAAATGTTTCAACAAAGACACCTTTCATTAGCGGCACCCTTCAAAACATAAATACACCCCGTTTCTTCGCTGCTGCACCAGCCCGCGTCAACTACAGACACGCCTGTCTCCTGTGTGTTTGATTCAGGCTGCCCTGTCGATATTCAGCACAGTAGAGAGGTTGTAACATACCGTTGTAACGGTCCCCAGGGGTTTGGAAAATGTTCTGCTTTCGCCAGAAATTATTTTTGGTCATTATCATGACTGTAAACGTGTGTAATTTATAAATTAATTCCCCGCTTTAGACATGCAGACCCCAGTCGAAAAGTGGACATGGTGACAAATGTTCTCTGTTATTTCATTGAACGTGAAAGTACATCGAAACTAACCGTCGCTCAGCTGGTCGAGACACTTCTCGATTTCCATGAGCCTGAATGTTTACAAGAGCACTCCATTATTCTTGCCCTGAATTACACGAATCGAGAAAGCGCTTATTTAAGATGCACTTTAATATTGTACTTTTATTTACTTATTCGTCACCCAAATAATTGCTTTACTACAGGTTTTGTGGCGTAACATTTTATATGTACTTCTACATACCCCGCCAATCTCTTCTCCCTTGTCTTGATCGTTTTAATTTCGAAAAAAGGTTTGAATTAGTATTTAAAAACTGTCTGTAGTTTATGTTGTGTGCCTATTTTTGAATACTTGTACACTTTCAGTCTGATGTTAATTTAAACTAGGATATGCAATGGACGATCAGGGCAGAAATTTAATTCCCACGACATTTCTTTTGTTTACCCACTTTTTTTGTTAATAAACCCTTAACTGAAATCTATCAAGTGCCTAGGAAAGTGAAATTTAGGGATGGACATTATCTCTCTATCCTCGCTAATCTTAACACTTGCCAGCTGAGTGGTACTTATATGTACCAGCTAATTTAAAAGTAAGTAGCTCTTTATTTTGTATTTATTGGTTTTGTGTGATTCTCACAATAAACAGCGACTATTTACCTAAACAGCATTAACAAGTTTGTCTTTGTAATGGTGAAGTGTGTTTTCTCTGTGGTACGGACTGCATTCTTAAATATTATTTATACGAGTTTCGGCTTCAGAAGATTAAATAATTTGCCCTCATTTCCTATGTGGCGTTGAACAGAATAGTGTATGGTGATTATTAATCATTGATTGGGAAGCTGTATGGCCTGTATTTTGTAGAAAACAGAGATAAACACAAAAAAGTAAATTAACTAAAATTATATGTTATACAAAACACAGATCTATTTTAATCTTGTAGTCCATTTCTTTCTCTTGTTAATTATGGTTGTTGTGATGATGGATCAATGTTATATTAACTTTAAGAGAGGCCTAATTAGTTCATTACTCACAGTTACCTTACTTCGTATTGTCATACAACCTAGCAATTGACAAGGAACCGTCAAATACATAAGCACATAACAAATTCTTAGTACTAAACATTAGGCGACAAAGATTACCCTAGACGTTTTCTCCGTCTCATTTAACCATATATTTGCAACTGAGACTTGACCTGAAGCTCCGTGTGTCCCGCTGTGTTTATTTCTCATCTTCTGCTTCGTGAGTTATTCCAACTCAGCTCTACGCATTGCGTCGGGACTACATTAATTTCCGTAATCCAGACAAAGCTTCTTATAGACAGACATAAGTGCTGAGGATTTCTGCAGAAAAGTGTCTTTGCTCTGTGTCTGATGAAAACTCGACCGAACGTAGTGTCGTCTTACTTGATACTTATAATTTATTTGATAATGCTTAATGCCCATTAAGAGAGTGGTGGGGTATTTTATTTAGTGTTCTGTTCTGCCAAGAGAGATTGCTGGAAACATTGTCCCGATGCACACGTGTTCATTCGATCCTATTGTATCGAGTACAATACGAAACGTGTATTGTTTAGAAACGTACAATGTTTACACACACTTTTCTTGTTTCAACATCCTGAAGAAACCCTTTGGAGACCATTCGTTGGTAGGACATGCGACTACGAGCAGTAGCTTAACTACTTCATTACGGAGGAAACGAGACTGAATTCCCCTGTGGATTGATGCATTTACACTACATATCTTATTGAGAGTGCAGTACATTTAAATTCGCATCAGAGATCCGCAAATCATATTTGGCCTGTGAGCGTACAAGATCTTTTTGAAAGTACAGTATCAACTAGTTGAATTTAGTGTTGAATGATGGCGAATGAGACGTGACAGTGTTCAGACATGGAGGATAACGGAGGATAAACTTCTTCTGTATTAACAGTCGCTGACACGTTACAAGATCTTGTCTTACAGCATAGGGGCGAGCGTGGAGCTAAAATTTTCTCTACCATAAAATGAGTTCTAGTGCACCAAATTTTAACCGTATTTCATCACTTCAAGTGTAGTGTTGTAGGAATATAAGAATAAGTTTTGTGATCAGTTTACCGCCCTGATGACAGAGGCAGTAAGCACATTTGAAACGTCAGTCAGTTTCTACCAGACTTCTTCTTATTTTTCTTCCTGTGGGTGTATAACCCAGTGTGGGTCTTCGCCGCCTCCTTTCGGAGGGTTCTTGGTCTTTAGTTTCTACCAGACTACACGACCCAACACCCCATAAGCCGATCATTTTCTATACTCGTCACCGTAATATTTTTAAAAATCACAATGAGCTTTTTTGTTTGCGAAATGAAACGTTGAAATGAAAACGATGAACCAGGCCGAAATGCATTTATTTTGAGCTAGGAGATCATACTAGGAATTGCAGCTATTCATCGTTAATCACATACCTTCTGTTTATCTGTGGATTTCTGCACTCTTATACCACGTAGTTCATGTGACTACCAAGCCAGACATGAATTACAATGAATGCCCGAGAAGTCCAATACAGTAGCACAAATTTGTCTTCATGTGTTGTTTGTATTTACGCTCAGTGAACACTGAATTCGGTTCAGAGTCCAAAGCTTCACACTTGGATTGCAGAGAACTGACCTATATCCTCACTCCATTGCACAATGCCTTGTCGATCCACATGGATTTCTTGTGGAAAGACTTTCTGCAAGTTCCACGAAATATTCTACCATTATCAGTCTTTTATCCACTCGTGATAAAAGATCTGGGAGTTGATACAGTGCATTTGCACGATCCTTTAAATTCAAGAAGCTAATAGTCGCTCAGATTCTCGTAATTTTCCGCCTTATATGGAAACAAAAGGTTTATTACTGTTTTCACGAGAGCTTAACACTTATTTCTGTGACGAACCAGATTAATCCAGTCCAGTCCACATGATCACGTGTTCCAAGAAACTTTTAATATTATCCTCCATTTACGCCTATGTATTGAAAGTGGTCAACACAGCGTCACAACCGAGAAGACCACAATCGAGATTTATTTAGAAAAAGTTTCTTAATTATCACCTTATCTGTGGATGGACGTTTCGGTACAGTTTGCATTGATCCATTCGTAGGTTTCTTAATGATGCTGTAAGAACTCGTAATGTGATTCAGTGAAGGTTGATAATTGAAGGCTTTTTTGTAGTCTGGAAACTGTATGGCGTGTGAGAGCAATAAATCGTTGTCTGGAGTAAGATGTTTCTTTGAATGGTTCTGGTGCTTGGGTTAAACTGCAGAAACTGTTTGATTTAAAAACCGAGATTCGAAACTCTTGTCTCCCGAATGCAAGTCATTCTATTGACAACTAAATTAAATATTAAAATACTAAAAGCATTACTGTATTAAGGAATACAATTTCATGTTATCTGTAAAATATAATGCGGGCAGTGTTGAGGTACGACGACATTTTGAATGCTAATATCGGTTTATACTGCGTTATCCGAAACTTAATTTACGATAAAGTTCTCAATGCCAGGAAAACGTCACTTGCAGAAACGCTGTAACCTGCAGGTTAGGACAGTTTAGATTACTTTCTTTAAAGTCTTTTATTCTTCTTTGCTTTTAAATAACAATTATATAGTTTTATTTTTTGTACGACCCTACATAGTAGGAGTACTAACACGAGCTGTGTGCTCTCACATCAACGAGCTGTGGAAGTCTGGCTTGAAGTTTTATCACAAGTCACTACTCTCAGATTTCTTTGTGTTCTCTGTTTAACAGACCTAACATTAAATTCTCCTTTATGCTTCTAAAATTTGGAAACGCACTACCGATGCTATTTGCAAAGGAACTCAATGCAAAGCGACGTTATTGTGAGCCTAGTTTAAACATGGAGCTTAAAAGGCAGAATACAATAAGAACAAAGCAGAGTTGCAGTGAAATAGCAACACAAATGCGTCATAAACATCATCATCTTCAACAACATGCCTTTTCACAGCTCAGGTTAAAATAGTGACAGAGGCATTGCATTCATATCAGAATATACCAGTTAGGTCTATTTATCCCTCTGAAACTTTGTTAGTGGTAAGGTTTTTGTAACTGCTCTAACAGTCAACAAGTTTGTATTGTCGTACTCAGTTTGTCGTTTGGCTTCGTGTGATTCTCAGAATAAACAGAAATCACTCACCGCCTCCACCAAAACATTAACCATTTGATGATTTGTGTAATAGGCGTAGAGTATTCTTTGCGGTACAAACAGAATTATAAAATATTCGGATTAAAAGTTTAATAAACTGTTTGTGTTTATATTTTTGATGTTGACGATGGACAGAAAATTTAGAATACAGCGTTTGGAGTAGTTTCTTCTTAATAATTTAATGTAGACAGTGTTGTGTGTGTGTCAAACGAATATGAAGTAAATTAGAGAAATATAAAGCTTACAGGGGAGAAATTAGAAATTATAACAATTTTGATGGCAGAATTACAGTTGAGCAAACCATTTGGTACATCTAGGCGTAGATGGGAGGATAACTTTATACTTTATATATGTAGGCGCCCTTTTGTGTAATGACCCTCTTCGATAAAGCTGCCTTAATATAATTTTTAGCGCATGTCATAATGAACGAAAATGCTGTTCATTGTATATACGTATCTCATGCGACATATCATTGAAATATGTTGAGTTGTGTAGGTGTTGAAACCTGCAGACAGACAGACGGACAGGTGTGACATACGCATCAACGCTATTCACTGAGTACAAAAATCACATAAAATGTAAGTGGCAGGGAGATTAACTCTATGCCTCTGGGTGAAAAACATCAGAATTACGTGAAAATTAATCGTGATGTTAAAGTTCAAAGTGCGTACCGTATACTCTATTCCATTTTCATTTTTTGAGTCACAATGTGGACCCTAATTTCAGTACCTAGGTTTTTACTAGCACGCATAATAATGTTAGACACTTGACATGTCCTCGATTCATAGAAATCGAACGATGTTGCCTAGTGGTTAGCATTTCAACTTCGTATTTCGTATATCTACAGATTAGTATTCGGCCCGGAGACCGGCTGTCTTGAATGAGGTTTTTCGTGAAGATGGAATGTTGCGCCTTGTAGTCTGGTGGACGCTTAATATAAGTTTTAGATGTACTTACTGCCTCCATCATCAGGGCGATGAGCAAATTTCTACCAGACTACAAGGTGCAACATCCCAGAAGACAGTCATCGTTTTAATAGCTACCTTGGGAACCAGAAATCTCACCACAGTTTTTTTTATGATTTTCTTTAGTCAATGTATAAACATTTCGAGCAGTGTCTTAAGTTAGGTAATGAGAGCTTCTTTCCATATTTGCTTTAAATTTATTGCTCATTAATCATCCTATCTCTGAAAGCTGCATTTTCAGCTACTAACAGCGCCATTAAATGTACCACAAATAATTAAATTTTACTCATATATGAAAATTTTGATCTAAAAACGAGAGTGGAAAAGATCACTTGCGAGACCTAGATATAGATGGGGAAATAACAGATGAGAGAATCTGAGGAAAATAGAAAATGGAGGTTCAGTTGTGTGAGATCTGAGGTTCCCACGGCGGTGAAGAAGCCGTTGTTGGTCCTCCTAGTTGTACCTCCGTGTGGACGTACATGTAATTCCAACGTTTCGTCGGAACATACTGCCTACATCTTCAGCCCTACGTTCCTACCAAGAATACCAATATCGAGGATCTAACAAGGTTCGATTTTCAACTCCAACACCCGAAAAGGTGTTTCCAAGCGGTCACAGAAATTCCTCCGGAAAGACAAAATTTTTACAGTGACGTCAGCATACATTGTTAAGCAAGAGCAGGGAACTGGTATGTATGGCTTCGCCGAGTTCAATTCGAAAGCTTTGCATGAGGGTGCACTGGCAGGCTGCTGCTCGGTTACCATGGAAACAAGCCCCCTGGGCTTGGAGCTCATCCCTTGACACCCTCAACCCCTTAGCTGTGTTTCTGTCCTCCATCTACCTACTCTGTCTGTCCGTCTGTCCGTTCGTTCCATACTGCGCGCACCCATTCCGTGCTGCCATCTGTCGGGAATGTCACACACCTTTAAAATATAACTCATAACGTTTCCATGAAAACCCATAGGGAAAAGTTTTAATATTTCTGTTTTGGTCCTTTTTTATTTTAAATATTCAAAACGTGTAGGAAGTTATTCTTTTTTAATCTGTACTCAGGAGCAAAAAGGTCTGCTATAACGAAGGGCATGGCGTGTCTGATTCTGAAAGCAAAGTAAACTATAAATCCGTATGGTGAAATAGTACTATAATGTTTATGTAATTTCATCCTCTACCGTTTAAATTCTGTTGTTTTCTTTTTAAAGAAAGTAAAAATATAATATCTCCTTTTCCGAGAGCTCGTTTCTGCCCTACTAAATACACTATGCACGCCTTCTATCATTTTAGGCCTCTGGAGTCAGTGCCCATGTACGTGTAACCGTAAATTTTATACTGGTAATGTCAGGCGGCAACGATCATCAATTACATGAAACTACCGCCCTCACATTCAAATGATAAACGTCGCGAACATTCTGGACAAAATGACACTAACTAATGCCCCCCAGAGTGTTTTTCTGTGTTTTATTTACGGATACAAAAGACACGCTGAAACTCAACGGAGAATTTCTTCTGTGGTTTCATCACTTACTCAGTTTCTTCCTTTTATTTGTTACCTTGTATTTTGTCTAATTCCCTCCTGGTTCTTGTTTTTCCGTCACTTGCAACACATCGGCGATGCTACGTACAACGTTGTTTCACAGTTTACGTCGCTTGTGTTAGAAATGCGTTGGCTAATGGTACAACCTAAGCGAATTAGAACATTTTGCTGTCAAGTGTGATTATTGAAAACTTTCAGGTCTCTGTGAGCAAAAGCTAATCACATTAGAGATTGCAGTGCGTAAGATCAAGAAAATAATTTATCTTATTCCGTCATTAATTCGTAATATTTAAAAATGTAACACATAGCTTTTGTAAGTTACAGATAGGATTGTGGTCAATCTTATCAGGGTTGAATTACAATTGTCTTCTGAGATGATGCACCGTAAAATCTGGTAGATAATGATTCAGAGAAAGTTAACTAGGCATTACTCGGAAAACTAAGGTTATTAAGTGTCTACCCGAGTTCACGGAGCTGCGTCCCAGGAGACAAACATAATCGTCACCATGAGAACCTGAAACCTCACCTATCTCGATAACGTTTATTGTAGACCGTTAATGCCTCTGTTGGTGAAAATATGCTCAGTATATTAAGATATATAACATGCGTACTGACGAATATGATTACTTCATGAAGCTCATATTTTATGCAATTACTGCAAGAACGCCTAACGAGAATGTACTAAATACATGTATACGTGTTTTACGGACCCCAGTTATCGAATCACAACTAACCGACACACACGTGGATTTACTGTGTTAACGAAGTAATTTCATATCCATTATTTTCCCCATATGACATCCTCGAATCTCGTGTAAATCGACAGAGAATGTCGTGCTGTTAGTGGCAGATGTATCTTAACGGTACTTCAAATAATATCGATACTGGTAAGTGTCTCGCGTCGACAGCCGTTAATAATTATTTGTGCGTGTTATATTCGCGCAGGGGTAATTCCTCTTAATTGGCCATTTCTAATTTATGCTGTAAACAGAGTTTGCCTTGCTGAGGCTTGTGATAACAACCACAATTACGTCACGCCGCGGGGACCCTGCTCCATGCTGTCAAACCAACCATGCCATTTGGTTCGCCTCGGTCAGGATGTATCCCTGCCTACCATAGTATGCAGTTTACGCCATTCGTAGTGATCCACTTAACGTGGTGATTACGGACAAAGCCGTGCTGATCCTTATGAAATAAATTAACATTTGCTGCAATGGTTTCTAAATCTAAGAAACGTCTTAAGAAAGGCAGGTCTTTACTAAGTTTGCTTACTGCAGTCTCAGATAATCCAAGGCGTGGCAGAAGAATTTAATACATTTTTATATCTGCCTCGTTGTTGTTTGTAAACTACACCCCTTGATAATTATTTTTAAGAAGAATGTCGCCATGTTCACATGCCTGCTTGACTTATCAATACATTTCTAACGGATTTTCGTTAAACGTGGCATTTTTATCGTGGAAGTAGAAGTCACAATGTTTCTTTCTTCAGATTCCTACCGTCAGTATTCGAACTAGTGTCAAGTGCACGTTGAAGGAATATAATCACCTGAAAGACCTGGACGTAGAAGAGTGGGTTTTATCGGAATGGATATTGGGAAAAGCGGTTGGAGAACGTGTATTCGATTCGTTTAGCTGCGGATGGTGACCGATTGCTGACTTTGGTGAACAGGGTAATGAACCTTCGCGTTCAGTGAAAGGCGGGGAATTTTATGACTGAGCATATCATTAGCTTCTCAGCAGCTCTGCTGAATGGACTTTAGAGTTTAGGTATTATGAACTTTTACTGTCTTTATATTTTCATAGATACCCCTTACAGGCTTCACCACTTTGTGATAGATTTTTAATCTTTCAGACACGAGATAGGACTCTTTGAATAATGGATCGCTCTTCCCTAGACCTCTTTCTCACAAGACAGTGCAGACGCAGTCGACATTATGTCCCAAGCTGCATCCGAGTCCGATAACCCATCTCTCTCGCGTTCTCTTTCCGGGTGCCCGCTTGCAACGACCACTAGATCTGGTAATTAGTCTCGTTTCAGCTGTGTGATATATTACCAGAAACTTGGTGTTTGGACTAATTAACACAGTAGAAGAGAGTTATTCTTGAGAAGGACGAATGGTCAAGAAATTCCTCGCGTTGTAAGCATCCGGAAAGGTCCATTATCGTGTTCACAAGAGCAAGTGGTATAGGCTGCTTAAAATTATTAGAGGAAATACAAGAGCGAATATGTATAGAATGGATTGAGGCAGATCAAAA
Organism: Zootermopsis nevadensis; assembly: GCF_000696155.1. The sequence goes on along the minus strand of NW_019060388.1, from coordinate 431,257 downwards.
GTCTCAGTAGGTCCATAGTCTGGCAAATTCCAGATACGTTTTCGATGTCGAAACTACACGCGGGAGAGCACATTCTCGCTTTGAAACATGATCTGCTATAATTTTGGTATTCATCGACAGCTATTAGCTATGCAGTGCTCGACAAACCCTCGCAAACATGGAGGAGACAGTAGACGAGACAACTTACTGATATTTTGATACTTATTACAGAAGCTAAAACATGGAGGAGACAGTAGACGAGACAGCTTACTGATATTCTGTTACTTATTACAGAAGCTAAAAAAACATGAACTTACATGTAAATTCAGTCGTAGATGATTTAGAAGTTGTTACACCTGCTTCGTATTCGATAGGTTTTGTGTTTTATCTCACATGGCTTTTCGTGCTAAGAGAGGCTTTAATACTTGTTCTTGTGTACTTAAAATTTAAGATAGTACTTCTCAAGTAGGTCGAATAACTTCATAATCTGTTACAGTAAAACTCTCAGAAAATCCTGGAAGTGCACGTGTTTTAGATTTAAGAGACCTTTATGTACTTAATATAAATTAAAATACTAAACTTAGTCGTGGTGGCATAAACATTGCATCTGACTTTCAGTTAATGCCGGTTGTTGAAGACTCAGTTTTATATCCGTCTTCTCGTCTTTCTTCCAATAAAAAAGGATGGCGAATGAAACATGTAAACTATTTATAATTCTACCCGTTGTTTTTATTAGAGTTTAGTGCTGTTTCTTGTGACAGAGAAACGTGTACTGAGGCAGCCTGAAAGCAAAATCCTTAGAGAGTACTTTAAGAGAGATGACGTAATACCGCTACAAATTTGTAGCACTGTACGTGATGATTAAACTTATCTGTACGTTACGTTGTTGCATAATTCTAACGCTAAGTTAAACTGTTACCTGCTTGATGGCGTCAGTCTGTCCGTCCGTTCGTCTGTGTCTGCATCTCTCCCAGTTTCATATTTGCGCGCTCTCGAGTTGGCTGCTCATTACCCGTCATATGTGAAATTGATGGTTGGATTTATTGGACAATTTGAGAAAATGTTGCAGCTTCCATACAGCATGGCTAGATGCTTGATGAGGACCGTAGCGAAAACGGGGTCCTGCAGATTGAATGCTAACCATGTTCCATGTCGCATCGCGTCCTCATGTCTGCCGTCGTACTCAGACAAATTGTCTGGTAATGGCTGTTAATATGTCGGCCACGAATTGTTCATTAAGCAAAACATTGATGTATAATATTAAATAATAGTATGAAAAATTGCAGAACATGATTTTTAGTCAGTTATAGACTGTGTTCGTTTGAGTGAGCCTGTGTGTTCATTTTATTAATGACTCTTCTACAACCAGAGGTAGACGGGGTTTCTTTCTTCTACCCTGGACAGAGATATGAATAGTCAAATTCGAACCTCGGTAACCGCAAGGTTGCCGACAATGATCTAAGCGTATTTATATACACTCCTCCTTTGTTTCTGTTGAGGATCAGTTCCGAAACAAAATATCCTTCATACATGGGACTCTACAGGCAATGGAAACTTCAACACAACACAACGTGTACATACGCGAATGCTCCAAGCGAGATTCGAATACGCGATATCGTTGTTCAAACGGCCAAAGTGCTTACATGACTCCAACACGATTTTGTGTGTCTGGCTCTAATCTTGCTTAAAACCCAGTGGTAACTGTATGTACCACCTGCTTTAATACTCAGCAACTCCACATTTCCCCCCCAGAATTGCGTTTTTGAGTTTTGTATGATTCTCATTCTAACAAAGATGATTTTTTTTAAACAACATAACCCGGTTGATCTCTGTAATAGTGAGGTGTAGGGTTGGGTTACTAAGTAAGTTAAGAAATGTTCTACATTTAACCGTTTCCTTAGTTAGTTCAGTTCATTTCCTATTTTCACACCCTAAATTTTTAAGACTCGTTTTTATGTTGTACTACCGTCTACGCTTAGGCGTCCTGTGTGGCCTCTTCCGTTGGGGTTTCCCGACGAAAGTTTTGTATGCACTTCTCATGTCTCCCCGCATGCAGATCATTTATTAAATCGGAGTAGCAAGTTAGTCGCAGTCTGTGTTAACTGCTGAGTTTCTTTGACATTATGGAGGGTCGTGTCATTCGATTGCAGAATTCTGTTTCAAGAGTGCGTAATTCGTGTGTATTCCTCGTTGAGGAAGTGACGGGTTTTGATGCTTTGATTCATCGCGAGCATGACGCACAGCCAGGTTAGGTGCGTGTCGCCCAGAAGAGTATTTTATCATACCAAATGACACGGCGTGCATAACTGTTTGAAACAAACTTAATTTGTTTTCGTAGTAAAATAACGTAAACTTTGCCTTCGGGATGTTTATGTATGTGATTAAAACCAAATTGAAATTACTTCGGTACGTTTCGCCATGAATTTTGTAATCTCACTGCACAGATACTGACGTTAGCTTCAGCGAAATAAATTCAAAACAATTCTCTTCTGTGTACGGAACAAATAGTGGTAGCTTGATAACGTATGTCATTACTGGTCATTCACAGGGGAACCATTTTCCAAGCCATGAAGTTCCATTTTTCGGAAATGTACATTTTCACTGTACATCAACTTGTAATAATGTGGGCATCATTTTCATAACAAAGTCTGTAAAAATACACATCACGTATTCCATTTCTATGTATCTGTAGCTTTCCCTGACTATTTATTCGCTTAAATTTTACATCTCTCTCATATTTCAGGTCATAAATCTTTCCGACACGATTGGTCCACAGACATGATCTATGAATCTCCCACTAGTGTTATATTTCATTGGATGTCACACTGTAAAGTAATCTTATTTTGTGTTCGTCCTTTCTTACAGATATTTCTGCAAGTTGACCCTATTTTCGGTACTCAAAGAAAATTGTTTTTGCTGTGTAAAAATATGACACAGCACTCATTTCTTGTATTTATCTCCCGTGGCTAAGACGATAAGCAGTCGCCAAAGTCGATATGTGTTATCGATACTTCATGAAGTGTATTTTTCTGCTTCCTTTGGGCACCATGTCAGTAACTCAGCGTACTACTTCGAGCGAAATACCCATCTCTCAAATACAATTTAGTATGATTTATGAGCCACTTATATACTGTGTATATTCTCCTATCTCGTAACTACTCCATTTCATGTATGCGGTGGGGCGTTCAGCAGATAGTTGAATCATCGTCATAGACCCATCTTCGCTATCCAGCGGTTTACAGCGTAGAACATACCTCTCATTGTCGCTGTGATGTTCTATTTTGCTTCGTCATCCTGTGGTGAGAGTCATACCCGAAACATCGCACGGCCGCCATGTTGTAATGTTTGGTGATAGCAGTTGTCTCGGAAACATAGAATTTCGTAATCTCGATACCGAGTTCAGAATTGGTCTGTTTATTGATCCTTTGAAGCCGAGGCTTATCTAAGTAATATTTAAGAATTTGGACCGTACCGCAAAGAAAACAACGCTTCACCATTGTAGTGATTGGCTTGTTAATTCTTCTTGAGGAAATATCTAAGTAGAATTTAAGGTTCCCACGACGATGAGTTCGAAGATGGCTATCTTCTGGGTTGTAGCACCGAGTATTCTGGTGGACGTTTACCGATGTTTCAGAGGTCTTTGCTGCCTCTATCATACTTACTTATCGACCTGATGATGGAGGCAGCAAGGGCCTCTAGAACGTTGGCAAACTACAACCCAGACGACAGCCATCTTCGAAATAATTAATCCCTCAGTGCTATCCATTCGACTACGATATTGAAAGCTAAAAATGTGTGACAGTATTACAGGTGGTTATTCATGGAATAAATGTAAACTCGAGTGTGGAGTCGAAGATTACGTTGGAGCATGGCGGAATTTGTTTGAATCCCGTTTCCCAGCCGTTCATTATTCGTTCCATTAAACATCACTTTTGATATAGTTTCTAAACCTCTGTTGAGGTTCACGTGATACTGGCATATTTGTTTATGGTGATGTCCAGGAGAGGGTTGAATTTTCGCACATCTTTTATGTAATTCTAACTGAATTTAGTCCAGATTAATACGGTGCATTAGAAACATACGTACACATACATCACAATGGTTGCGCTGTTTAATACCGCTCGAACATTGGGGTTTTGGGTTCCGAATTCCACTCGAAGCATTGATGCAAATCAGCGTCTTTCTGTATTATGCTGTTCTGTGTACGAGGCCAAGCGGCGGGCTGACACCTCGGCCAATGTGTCCTACCGAATGTCGAAAAAATTGTGGAGAATAGCAGAAAAATTCTCCAGACATAACCCATTAAACACAGACATAAATTAGTGGGAAGTTTGCTTCTGTTCGTGGATGTCTTAAAACTACGGATGGGTCTTTGAATGTTAGGATTTCAAGATGTGAAATGTATCGAGAGTGGGTTCCAGTGGAAGGGATTTAACTTTGACGGCGATGAACCAAGGGATTTAACACGAAATTTATTCATGAGCTGAACGACTATCGGCTGCTGAGGGGAGTCAGTTGGTCATAGAGTTGGTTAATATAGCATTGGGAGTGGATAACAGAAACTTACTGCATATAGAGAAGCTAGCAGTGGCTAAACTAATCATTGAGGTTCCTGCTTTTTATAAACCCAGCAGCTCGTTGTAAGATCCGACCTCAGGACTCTGTCCTGAGTCAGAAAATCGGGTCTAAACCGTGACTCTCTGTTTATTTAAGATTAATTTGAATAGTGTGCTTTCATATGCGCACAGGTCTTCAAAGGTTTCTCTCCATTATAGGATCACAGGTCTTCAAAGGTTTCTCTCCATTGTAGGATTCAGCGGTGGACACCATTTCTATATAAAATTTTGGTCGAGTTCCTCTTTGTTTCTAATGCAATTACATTTATCGCGTTTTGAGGCGAATTGCGCTTTAGTGGTATCTACGTCTTCCATCTTAGAAATAAATTATCATTATTTTTACTTAGAAACATATTTTATAACTCTAAAAGAAGAGGAAAACTTGGAGAAGATGTATTAGAGGAAAGGAAACTGGCCGTGTGTTTGACCGTAATGGGAGAGACATTTTAAAAGTTATCAAAAAGTGAGCTGGAGTTTAAAGTTTGCATATGTTTTTCTAAGTGATACCTGGCGTCTGCTTGAAAGTAAGGTTCAGGTGGAGGTTGAGTTGGAGGTTGAGGTGGAAGGACATGTTTTGCTGCCTCGGGGTCCGCTGGAGATTTAGTACCGTCCTCGTGGGAATTCAGTACGATATTTGAACGAAGAAGTGGCCCTCCTCCTGAGTGCTGGAGGTACAGATCCTGGTTAGAATTCAGTCCCTTTTACTATGCTTCTCTTTCACATTGCGATGCAACTTCAATGCATTTATCATGTAATCTGGGGCGTGGTTATGTAGATCGAAATTTTAAGTGAAACTTGGTTGGTGTAGCGGTAACTTGTATTCGGCATACCCGATTCGGTTCTCGGCTACATTTGTGACTATACTTGACTGTTTTCCATGGTGCTTGGTTAGTACCTTCACATAGGGCAAGAAAGCCTCATTCAAAATCGTTATCTGATTACCATTTATAATAACCTTTACAACTTATTTGGCACTGTGCAACCAGCGCAATTGGACACCGTATTTAGATATGAATAAAAGTAACTACAGCATTGGATATATCCGTTGAATTTCAACGTTGAATTATTTTTTGTATGTCTCTTCAACCATTTGTTAAAAATACTTCTAAAACGTCACTAATGGTAACAGCACTTTCTGCCATCTTCCATCATTACTACATAAGACACGATCTGTTTTACACACGGACAGGCGCACAGTATTTCATTGGCTCTTCTTGAAAGAAAGCAGTCGCTTCGTTTCTTATCAGAACAGTCTACTTCTGATAAAAGATCATCATCCTCTCTGAAATCTTCCAGCTTTCTGAGAGGAAGAGATGAATCCTGGATAATTGAAACTGTGATGTCTTGCGGGACGAAAGAATTATCCTTGCGCCAGCATAGCACATCGATCTAACGCATGCGACACAGCCTGTGTGTGATTGGCAGACCTGCTTACAGTACCTGCACCCGTTTGTTTTTGTAAATGTTCTAACAACTCAGTTTATCAGCATTTCGTTTGAGTGGGACATCCCGGGTTTAATATTTGGTTAGGGAGCCAACCATATAATTCAGTCCTTAAACTGCTAACATCTTGTTAATACTTGTGTTTTGCAAAACTGCATATTTAACTTTGTATCATGTGATTTTAAATGTAGTTTCTTTCAAACATTTCAGCATCACTCTTGAAATAACACTGGTAATCTCAACTGATAAGATCGCCTGGTTGCAATTTTTATGTTAATTAGTTTGGAACATGAAAACCATAAAGATGATATTGTGCTACATGAAAAATCCGCCACTTTGTCCATAAGCTTTTTAGATGTCAGACGCTTGGACGTGATGATAACATAAGGTCGTGTATCTTCCTTATAAAGGACGCAAATTGAAACAGGAAAGTAATCTTACTTTGACACTGGGGCAATTTTCTTCTTGTTGAGATTTCAGGTTCTGACGGCTGTGAGTATTAAGATGACTGCCTTCTGGATGATTCCCTGATTATGGAGGCAGCAAGAACCTCTGAAATTTCGGTTAATTGCTACCAGACTACTCGTCACATTCCGGAAGACATTCTTATTTAGACTTCTTCTTTTTTAACTGGTTATTTAGCCTTGTAAAACCTGTTCCATCAGCTCTCATCTAATAATTGGTATTTCCGCCTCTTTCTGGGGTTACCTGTGTTTCTTTCGCGAGTGGTTTTTCTTAGAAAACCCTGAATTCTGTAATCTGTTTCGCCACATTCCATCGACATTTTTCTCATTTTCTCGATAATGACATTTGGCTTCTACTGTATTTCAAAACTGTGATCTTTCCCTTATATCTGTATTCCCTTGATGGTCTTGCTTTATAAATCCGAGCAGTGGTTATAAAAATTTCATGTGTTCTGCTTCGAAGCGTTTGTCTTCTCTCATATTCAAAAGCCACATCTCACGGAGCAAGTCTCTGTCCCTAATTATGACTTTGTGTTGCTCGATGCTGACGGTGCATCCTTCATATACGCATGGGAAGACGACAGCAGATTGTGGCTAGCGTCTGCCTCCGCAGAATCTGCTGTGTCATTACATACAGATTTTAAAATCGATTGCAGCATAACTGGCCTAATGCGAAATGTGTCCAGACAAGAAACAATCCCTGTCTACGCTGTTTACTTGCTTTTAGAGCATCTACAGAAATATGTGGATCGCGAATGCATATGAAATATACCAAATGCTTGAAGATTTCTGTCTGCTGGGTTGTTGCGCCGGGTAGTATGGTAGATGTTTACCAACGTTTTTAGACATCGACCATACTACACGGCGCAACAACCCATAAGACAGAAATCTTCATACTCATCGCCCTGATGACGGAGGCAGTATGACCTCTGAAACGTTGGTAAACATCGACCAGTCTACTCAGCACAACAACCCAGAAGACAGAAATCTTCATACTCATCGCCCTGATGACGGAGGCAGTATGACCTCTGAAACGTTGGTTAACATCGACCAGACTACACAGCGCAACAACCCACCGCTGTGAAAACCTCAAATCTTACATAAGAAATGCTTCTTTAGGGAACCGATAAAGACAACCGAGTTAACGTGTCTTTCAGAGGACTTAATTTTTGATAGTTTTTATACTTTTCACCCATGTTTATTTTGGTTTATTTCTTTACTATGTTGGAACATACTACGTCTTCTCTCCCGGAGGATTCATGCCATTCAATAATATATAAAGTTTCAACTTTCGTTGTTTGCATCAGCATGAATTATACTTCAGCTCTTTGCCTGTGTACTTATTTATCTTTGTCAAATATTATAAGAAATGACTAGGACATGTTTATTGGGGCTGAGTATCGCTAAGAATGGTGTTTGAAACCTGCCAAGAATTGCCAGACACGCCCTTTGAACAACTGATAAAGAAGAAAGCTAAGAAGGAATCTTAAAGAGTGCTTAAGGCTCAAGATATGACATGGACCCAAGTAGGCTGCAGTCAGATTTCAGGCCATTGCATGGCCAACCTTGGAACACCAACTTTAGTTCTCCTCCTACCATTCTTTACCTCTTCTAGTTTGAGCTGTCTCTCTTAAATCTTTACCACTTCTACACCCTCCAGCTACTTCTTTTTTGACAGACGACGGTCATAAAAATAAAATAAAAGTCTGAACGCTCAAAAGGAAACTTTTGGTCATTTTGCGGTTTCCATGCCTGGCGCTTGTGCGGTGTTAGAACTGAAGAGAGGATAAGGGAGGATGAAGTAGAAGAAAGTAGGAGAGAATAACTGTTTTGCTCCGACGTCTCTCTTCAATACTACAATGCCTGTAGGGAATATCTTTTACTAACGGATAGGCTTTTCTTCTTTGTGGTTAAAAAAACTTCATCGTCATTCACTGATGTACGCCATTTTTCGAATTATGATTAATGTAGAAATCTCACACTTTTAGACTTTATGAAAATACAGTGTTAAAAACTTTGTTCTCCTAAAACATGCAATGCATTTGGAAAATTTCGGATAGAGGGGCATGAATATATTATCAGAGCAGTCTACAATCAAATGCTACGATTATTTACATTTTAATGGTCTTTGTCAGTAATAACTGAGTTCAATAACTGACGTGTGCGATAACACTTGTCTCCGATGGTCGTTTGTGGTTCTACTAAATGACGTTCACGTAGCAAAGGAACTTCAACGCGCAGTTCTTCAAAATACTCTAAGACTGAAATATTTTCTGCTATTTGCTGGTGGGAGCAGTGACAAGCTTTCTTCTCCTTCTTTATCCACAGACCTTGTCTAAACTTCTACTGTCTTGCACTATCCACAGATACATAAATCCATTACACTTTACAGTACTGTCAACAAAAACATTTATTCTGTAGACTGTTACTGATCTTTCGAAAATCGATTTGTGGTTTTGTCAGGAAATACACTCCAAACAGTCACACGAATGTAAAATTTATTAATTTGCTTATTATACGAGATACCAAAATGTGTAATTTTGCATTATTTTAACGTAAAGAACGTCTAGGTCTTGCGTATAAGCAAACCGTGTGTAGTGTTTCATTTTCATCTGTAATGGACCTTCTTACGAACGATTAATATCTACGAAATTTAGCAATTCTGTTTCAGCGACATAGGTCATAAAACGTCGAAAGATATTAGTAATTTTTGGCGTTCACATTCAGTTCTACATAGCATATTGTTGTACGTATTTGAAAACACACGTGTTAGTATTGAGTTGCAATTAACTCCATGAACAAGCGTCCATTTTAGTACTTTGCATTCTTTGATGTAGTCAAAGAACCTTTTGTATTTATTTGAAAACAGTAGATTCATTATCGTTATCACAAGAACATGCCACTGTATCCTATCCTGAGCCAGAATAATCTAGTCCAGACCTTCATATTTTATCATCGTATATACTCTACTCTCGAGTTGTCTCACCCCTCAGGATTTTCCTACAAACATTTTGCATGAATTTCTAAATTGCGTCATGTTTTTTTTTCTGCTTGAAGCTTCTCATTGCGTAGTGTTCTGTACTCCCGTGTAGTTTACTATCTGCTGTACAAACATTCTCCTCAGAACATTTTAAAAGCCTCAATTCTGCTTGTTTCAGAATACGACTGAAACGAAACTTCATTATGTTTAAATGCTGTTAGCTCTGACGGTTTAATATTGTTAATGAAAATATATGGTGACCGAGTTTCGTAGTCACTGAATAATGATTGTCTACCCCATATTGTGATTTTTTAGCAGTATAATAAAGAATTATCTGAAGAACGTACTTTATTTTCCAGGTAAGGTGATTTGATTCGAGTACGCCATTTGCAGCATCTAACACTTCACAGGAAGGAAAGTGTGGTTGAACGCTCGCAGTGAGTAAAACAGTTCTGTGTGTTTCTGTGGATGTAGTGACAACTGCATTAACCATTTTAAGCCGAAAAGAGAGTTAGAAAGGATAGTAGAGCATTAGTGGGGAAGAGAAAATTATGGGGAGAAAGTGGGGGGATACTTTATTCCTGGAGAGACAAAAGCATTTTATTGTCAGAATGTTCCCAGGATATTACCGCTTGTCCTTCTGATAAGGGTGGAATATGAATGAAGACTAGTGTGGTAAGAGACTGCAAGTACCACCCTCAAATTTAGGAACGAAACAATAAATTAAATCTTGATGACACGGGACATAATATGGCCCTGTGCCTTTGTATAAACGCCTTAAAACAGCAAATAGGTACGGCCATTAAAAATCGATTATGCAACACGTGGCGACACGTGCTTCAAGCTCTAGATCCCGGTAATATATCGTACACGGTTGAGGGTCGCAATAAATGTATTAATAATAGTAGCTTTATACCTCCCCTGAATCTGAAAGATGGATCTGCAGTCACTCGTCAGGAAAAGTTGAACTTATTTTCATACACATTACGGGTGAATACAAATCCGGACATCTGATGAATGTCGTACACACGTACATACTTTTTAGTGATCAGCGAGAGGTTTTTGTGGTATCCGAGTGGTGGGTAAAATTCTGAAATCCTGGTCGACGGTTCATAGTGAAGGAAGTGGTAACAATATCGTTTTCAATACGTCGGAGGCTAAAATTGCTTGAATTATTTGACGAAGCTCGTCGAAAAAGTGTAACGGAACCAGAAATTCGGTTCAACCTCTCTGCCTATCTTTCCACGCAGCATCCGTTTTATATCATCCCCTGAGCTCTCAGATGCGTCAGATACATTTTTGTCATGCATCAGTCATTTTACTCCCGTTATATTTCACCATGACAAGGGATCCATATATTTCTTGTAAGTGTCTTCCATGCATTTCTTATAAGTGTACAATCTCACCTAGAATAATGTCATGCCATTTCTTCATTTTTGTTATTTATGGTTTATCTAACGACGCTGACAGTATTTTAGACTGTGAGGATGATTAATAGATGATAAATTTTAAATTAGGGCTGTTTGAAAGGAAGTGGTCGTGGTCTAATTTAGATTAGACTACTATTCTAGCATTGGTCTGTATAGACGAGGAAAATAACATAAATTTGCGGTCAGAATAGCTGATCTTATCGCTGAGATTTGAACCCGGGATATCTCGAATATGATTCAGGAATGTTACTTACTTATCACAAGAAACTGTCGTAATTTGTAGGTCTGCACGTAACGTTCTATTATTTTCCTATTGGAATGTAGAGTGTTAAGATTAACTTAATACTGAGTTCAAATTGGGAGAAAATACGTGTCAAATTTTGGTGTTGAAACGTCTTGTAAAACAGCTACTTGAAGGATCAAAGAGACGATGGGAGGATAACATTAAGATAGATCTTGTGGATATGGACTTTGAAGATGACAGATGAATGGTACTGCATTGTGCTGTAGCTGTGTGTGGATTATGTTGTCAAAAGATCACTTTTTTAAGTTATTTCTCTCCTAATGACAGGCCTCGACCATAATTGTATTGAATAAAGTCAAAGCAGTTTATATTAATAATCACGTGTCTCGTATTGTATTACGTGGTATTGCTTTTACCAACGATTAAGGGAGCATTTCAACGATAAGATGGAAAATAATGATCGCTGTTATATTGAATGTAAGAAAAATTGTATTCGTGAATATGAGGGTATTATCTTTAACTGCTTTTGAACGAGATTGAAAGTGTGTATCATAATGGTCGCCTATTTGAGTGTTTGGCATAGAAGAAAGCTTATTATAACCGATTTTAAAATATAATATTTTTTTGGGTACTATAGACCTACTCTTTTACAGAGTCTTTCAGTGCAAATTGAACATCTCAACCTCCTAAATTCGCAACGTGGAAGCAGCTTGCTGGGCAGTGTGATTGTGGACAGAGTGTACTAGAGTGTCTGAGCGTGTTCGTCTTCAGACGAAATTGGTAGTCCTTATAAATAATTCTGCAGCTGACCCGGCTTACTGCTTTTGAATATTATATACAAGAATGAACACAGTCAAATTTAAATCTGTCCTGGCCGAGGCTTCTGTATAACAAACATCCAGAACTTTGTACTATCGTGAATTCAGGGTCACAGCCTTCTCCCTGAAATAAAAATGATAGAATCTCACTAATGTGGCAAGGATCACCTGAAAATGCAAATATAGCCAACTCTGGAAAATTAATGTGTATATATCAAATGTACTTCTGGCAATGAACAATGTCGAACAAAATATGTGCATGTTTTTGTAGGTCGATCATTTTGACAAAACTTTTTTAAAAATCAAAGTGTGACTTGTGGTTCTATTACTGTTGTCAAACGTAAAAATGATGTCAGGGATACCAAATTATAAGACTGAGAAACAAGCCTTCATAAAAAACAATGAGCAAGATTTTTAAGAATGGCAATGAACTTCTGAAAAGTAAATTAGCGTTAATGTTAAAGAGATGGTGGTTTGTGCCGATGCGCACTGGATTTAACTTGGTCAGGATGCGATTCAGTGGTGGACTCTTGTGAAAACGGTGATGAAAAAGCCCTGAAGATGGAGGCAGTAAGTAACTCTGAAACGTCGGTAAACTTCTGCCAGTCTATATCTTCGAAAACTGCGTCCATGTAACAGAGAGTAAGCCCTAAAGCTCTTTTAGCGCATCAAGGCAGAGACACTTTAGGTCTTAGAAAGCAGTCTGCTTGAACTTCAGTCCGAGATTCGAGCACGCTAGTAGTCCTTTTACCTGAACTCACGAAAGCTGTCGCTGTTTTCAAGAAATACTGCGATATATATGGCGCCACACTTCGCGATACATCTGCATCTTATTGATAAGACCACTCCCTCTTCCGTTCTGTCATTTCGTCTTTTCCTTCCTTGTCTGTTTCCACTCTTCTTCCCTTTGCAGACAGTTTCTTTCCAAATGCCCTTTTGACAAATCTTAACTTCCAAGAACGGATGCCTACGTGCAGTTTTATCGAAGGAAATGATATAAAGTGTAAGTGTGTGTTATATATACGTGGAGGAAGTGGTATTATGACGGTGAGCCGCTATTTTATGTGTCTTATAAAATAATATTTATCTTCGTTCAGTTGTAAGAATGATAAGTCCTGCGCTATGCAGTACAAAACTTGAAGGAGGGTGAAAGCAAAATTGGCCCAGTTTCACTGTATCAGAGATGGATCAATGTGACGACTTTGTCGAACCCTGTTTTAGTAGCGTGTCACAGGTGTTAACGGGATTGCATTATTATTTTATGAATTGTTATTTCGAAACTTAGGCTTCTTGTGTCCAATTGCTTAGTGTAAAATTACGTGTTGATTATTATAATTTAAATTAATAGACCCACTACGTTTCTTTTACGAAAGAAAGAAAGAAAAGAGATACATCTGTACTCTCACTTAATTTGTTAACTGGGGATTTTTTTAAGTTTATTATAAAAAAGCGGTTTTATGAATTTAATATCCAAATGTCACTAACGCATTTGAGATTTGAGGTTCACACGTTGATGAATTTATCTTCTTTTCGGGGTTTCTTCCGTATTTGAGAAGTAAACTTTTGAGCAGCATAATCACGGAAAAGGCGAGATGAAGTAACAGGAGGATGGAGGATTTTCAGGTGAGGGGCTTCATAATTCCCTCTTCGCTTATTAATGGGGTGACCAAATTAAGGATGCTGAGGTGAATGTGCCATGTAGCATGCGTGGGACAAATTAGAAACAAAAAGTTGTTTTAAAAATATGAAAGGAAAAACCAAATTAAGGTAATAGACGTCGACGGGATGTTGATTAATTTTGACATGGATGTTTAAGAAGTATGGACTGAGGGTGTGTAGTGTATTTATCTGGTTCAGGATATTGGTCAGTGGTGTGCTTTTGCATTGAATTTCGGGATCCCTTTTTTTTCTGAGCGAAAATTTGGATACCCGAAAACGACACTTGGCCTTGTAAGTAATACGTGCAAGAGTGTTATAACCTACGATTCCATATGATCTCTTATTATCAACGCCTCAGAATGATTTTATTATTTATTGAAACCCGATTCAAGGTGAATAAGTACTTATTTGATTATTTAAATAATATTTACTATTATGTTGTTAATATTAAGTTAGAACTTAAGATCGGTTATTTTAATTAGTGTCAGAATCCATTGTCGTTGTGTTATTTATTTTATATTAAGATATTCTTACCATTAAATGCGGATGGAACTTATTATGTTCCTATATTAAGATATTCTTACCATTAAATGAAGATGGAACTTATTATGTTCTATAGTTTCATTCTCATCGTATTTCTGCTTCACTACGCCATCTTTAAGGGTCCTAGTTTACACTGCATTATGATAAACGTTATTATAGGTGGGAGTTTATGAAATGTTTAATAAAAATAAATAATTTGGTTTTAAAAGTTATATTGCTCAGTACCCTCCATTAATAGCAAAAGTTACGTGTCTTTGTATTACCCATGTAGGCCCAAGGAATCCAAAATGACCATAATAGTTGTCCGCTGCAGGTACTTGTACATTTCATGCTAGGTTCGGAGAATAAGTTAAGTTACTCTAACTGAGTGCGGTTTGCCGTTGTTTCCACAGCCCCGTCACGAGCATGCATTGTCAATTGATGCCGCCATAAATAGATTCTGGCTTCTCGACAGGTTAGCATTTTTCTTTTCAGTTTGAACGTTCAAATCTGAAAGCAAATGGGATGGAAACAATTGGTTTTCGATTACAGATATTTACATTGTATCCCATTTGTATGTGCGAAGTAATCGAAATATGAGATGAAACGGCGATAAAAACTAAACTGTGTTCCCATCTGATTGTGTATCACTGATGCCTTTATAATTGATACGTATTGATTATAAAGTAGATTTGACGGGTATAATATATGTACCTTCATGAACTTGGTGTCAGAAGCCGTTCAGGTAATTGCTTATATTTTATGTAAATATTGTTTTTATAACCATATCTTATTTAACACTGCACTTATGCATGTGTTCTGGCTGTTGGGTCTATGTGAGAACGTAACTCTTTAAACATCAGTGAAAATGATAGTGGCTTTACCCTAAATTAGACCGTCGTCTGAGGCATATTTGATAAAAAGACGTTTCTGCAATAGGTTAAACTTCAGTCTTAAGAAGGTCTAATTGGTGTAAGACGTACTAAACGTGTTAAAGATTCATAATTTCAAAGTGAATTGTTGTTCGAAAAAGGCAGAATGCCCGTTAAATATGGATTATAGCTATTGTTTCATATAATTATCCGTCTACACTTATCTCGATACGTCTTACAAAATTTTACTTCCAGACGCATTTCGGCCTATTTGAAGTCTTAGATCACTGCCCTAAAAAGTGATTCCTGGCGCATTTTATAAAGAACGAAGAACCCAAACCAATCAGTATTAGTTACTAACCAGCGCAATGTATTTTAACCTCGCACTAAAGAAGAAATAAAACGTTAATAGAAGAAAGAGATAAAAAATACTTCGCGGTGATCAAAGGAACCATGAAGAGTGGTAATGAAGATGGCTGACTAAGCCGAAACGCTTTTGAAACTAAAACGATATAAAGCTGTTGTGATAATTATAGATGCAAAATTGTGACGAACAACTGCAATTCACATCACGGAAATGAAGTCGTTTAAAGAGAATTATCATTATATTTTCCGGATGAGGAAATGTATAATTTGTTATTTGCAAACAGTTGAAAGAAGTTAATTGGTACTGTTGTTATTACGTCCAGAAGCTTCTTCATTAACTTTGTTTGAAGCCATACAATACAAGTAAGAGCTTCACTGTATGTCTCGTAAGAACCATGAGACTAACTTTGCTGTCATAGCTCGCTCCTTAAGTCTGCCCGGGTGACAAATGACACTCAACGAAGAAACAAATGCCCCTCAACTGTACGTGAAAATGGTTCCTTGAGTTTTAGAACGGGATGACATCAATGTTGTCTGCCCTTTTGAGAGGCAGGTAATTTGGTTTTCGACGCCACAGAAATGAAATTGCTGTCGTGGAAGGACGGATGTTATTTTGAGATCTTCTGAATTATGAGCTACAGAGCGTGACCTCATCATGCTCTGTTGGGAAATTGGGAGCATACGGGCACTGGATTTGTAAAGTGTAAGTCTTACGTTGTGAGTTAGGATAGGTCATTCGGGAAAATGACGTCTTTCGGCAGGGATAGACATTTGTCCTTTGCTATGAGATTCAAACTGGTTCGTGTGAAACTTAGCTTCCTAATAAGTGCAAGAGCTCTTTCGTAACTGTTAAAGATCAGAAGTGCTTCTTCAGCATGGGGGAAACTTTACCTTTTCTTTTGAATTTCGATTTTTTAAAATCATTGCTCCAGTTCTAACCGCATCGTGAAGGCGTGTGGGGAAGTGGAGACAAAATCCAGCCTGTTCTTTCATAGATGTAGGTGAGTCACCAATTTTACATCCCTGCTGCTTTATGCCCAGTTAGAGGGCTTTAATTTGAGGGGGGGGGGAAATTGGAGTTGTATTGGGTGCCGGAACTTGACAGAACGTTGAAATCTGATATCATAGCATGTTAATTGCCGCGGCTATCAGATTAGAATGTCTTTGTATTTGCATATGTTTCTCTACATATACGCGTTGCCATGGAATTTAGTCGGATTCTAACAAACAGATTTTTAGCGTTGCGTTCGAATTAAAAACAGTGTTGTCAGACAAATAACCATTAATTTACTTATTGTTCTGAACATAAAAAAATTCAAATATATTAAGACGAAACAAAAGATCTGTAAGATAAAACAAGCAAGTAAAATAATAGCTGTTGGAAATAGTACTATTGACTTGTGGTTATTAAATGCTGCTGTTATATTAATATCATATAGGCTGTTTATGTTAAGCCGTAAAAATTTGTTTTATGTAGTCAAGAAATAATTATTTTTAGGTTAATTATAAATTATGGTGTAAATAGGTTTTAATTCTCTACTGGATGATCTGTACAATCGTCTTTTCTCAAGTTCCTCATCGCTGTTAGTACATTGCCTGAATTTCCTTTTTACAAAATTTATTATTCGCGTATTCTAATAACCCAGTAAGTTTGCACCGTTTCCTGTGTTCTGAAGAACTTTAAAAACATCATGCAAACGTCATTTGCTGTTAATAAGGTTTGGAACAAGCCTTCCAACTCGCGGACTCTGTAAGGAGCCTCATCCACAGCAGTGAGTGAAATTAAATTGGAGCGGACAGCAAGTAGGCCGAGTTCTTGACGGGGATTAAAATTGAATTTCAGAAACGAAGGCTTATGGTAAATAGTCACATTAATTAATCATAAAAATTCACGAAATTATGACAAAATATGAAATCTAAAGAGGAAGAGAGGACAAAAGAGTAAGAATGTATAAACGTCTTTAATCTAATTTTCTCCCTTTTTCTTTTGTCACACGCAACAGGAATGCAGAGTTGAGAATGACGAGGAAGTTAGCGGCTCAGATACGTCCATATTGTTATGTAAAGGAAGTCAGACCGTTCCGATTCTCGTGTGGTGTGAATCTTTATTAATTTCCTTATTCTATCCGATTACCATTTACTTTTAATTTCATTATAGCTATTCTCTCTTGTTGGGAGTACAGCATTGTTTTCTCACAGCGTTAAGTTTGAACTGAGACTAGGGGAAAATAATTTAATTACATGTATTATTCGTTTGCGTGGCTTGAGGATTGAATGAAACAATCATTGTCTCTTATTGAAAAATTGTCCTTATTAATCTATCCTGCTGTATCTGTTTCATTTTACTTTATTTTATTTGTAGAATTTCCTAAGGATTTGGAACATCACATTACCTTATCGATTCTTAAAATACAGTTTTAAAATCTGGGTTAAACAGAGACGTATTCATACAACGTGTGTTTGTAATTTAAAATTTGGAAGGAGAGTGTTTTCGCTGAACTCCCAGCTATTCTCTTCGAACTGCTTGTAAAAGTCGAACTGAAATTTTGCTAGACGAACTTGAACAAAATTATTCTTCCCGGGGTTAAAGCGACAGAAGTGTGAGACTGAAATATCACCTCTTATCTGAAGCTGAAATTTAAGATACATTGGTCTTTAGCTCCACACTACTATTTTCTTTCATGGAGTGATTCTTAAGCGTTGACACCAGGGAATTTTACTAAAATTTGCCGACTTTACGAGTTCGGTTAAACTCGTATAACACTGGGCTAATGGACACTTTGCATTAAAGCGGTCATGCGTTTCTACGCCATCTCGAACATTAGCAAACGTTATATTTATCGGAGCGAAAAATATCGAACAAAAGTTGCAGAGAAAACTGAAATACGCATTTTATGTCGAATCCACTTTTTTTCCCACAGCTTAAACTTTTGGGGGGGAAATAATTAAACAAAATGGAGTTTTGTGTTGTTCCATGTGTTTTTATGTTGTGTCGAGAATCATTTGACAGATTTTCATCAAATATTTTGTAACAGGTCCTTGTTCTTCGCCCTTGCTTGTTTTACTATGTTTATAATCGAGCATCAGATGGTAGCATTTTCGAATTTGGCAGTAACAAAGCGAACGCTCAAGAATTTTTACGCTGTGTAAATTTACATTTTCCAACTTTGTTATATTATACACCCATCTACCCCTGCATGTTAGTGGTATCTTACTTTCAGGTTTCCCAGATGATAATTTTGTAAGAATCTCTCATCTTTTCCACAGGCCTATGTGTTACATGCCCGTCGATCTTGTTCTTCTTGTAGGATTTGAAGTTTTCACGGCGGTGAGTACGAAGATATCCATCCTTATTTATTTCCTGAACGTGATATAATGTTAGATAAAATGTACAAATTATGGAAACCGCCCTCTTAAAAATGTTCTGGTAGCAGGACCGAAGTGATCGCCATTGGACAGAATTCTTAGCCTGTTCAGTCCACCTCCCATCTTCACAACCTGATTTTACTAAGTGAAACATAACGATATATTTCTAAATTCTTCTCGATTGTTCAAGTGGTCATTTCTCATGATATTTACCCATCAAACGTTTCTCTAAATATATTTCTTTCTGATCCTAGCTGAATTTGAATGAATTGTATATTACAGAATGTAAGTCTGTAAGAACGTGACAATTTGTTACGTATCTATCTCGACATCCAAGTGGGATGATGTAGGCAAGAAATAGAAGCGAGACGTATTTTATAATTTTTCTTTCCCAGATAATACATCCGAAATTGCACACAGTCGTAGACAATTAAAATCATATTACATATGACTGTAGAAGTCTTTCTTTGGTATAACGAAAGCAGAGAAGAATGTATAGTGCCGATCGTACTAGACGGTTTGACATCAGAGGGTGAGATCGTCTGTTATTGGATTTAATAGAAAGTCTTCCACTTGGTCTTCCCCAGCCCTCGCCTTTCTTAGTGGGGATCATGACGCGTTGTCACTATGACACTAGGCAGTTGAAGAGAAAGCCAGCCGCGAAGGGAAAGGGAGTGCTATGTTTGAGCTCGCTTGGAATGTTCGGTTCTTCTATGGGCGCTGAGCTAATCTCTTCAGCTCTCCCAACTGTGAAGTTTGAGATCCTCTTCAAATACATCTCTCTGTCTTCATGCTCCTTCACATACACGCAAGATACTACAGGAAGACGTACTTGAGAAGACTTCACAAATGTTACATTCTAATGTTTGTACCGAAAGATACGTGTACTTTTATAAACTTTAGACTGGGGCGTGTAGAAATTAGCGAATTTGTTACTTTGATGAGAAGTGCCGGCAGAACTTTTTCGGAAACCAGGAAAGAGTCCTAGGCGTTGATGAGGAGGCTAATATTAAAACGAATCAAATGCAGGATATATGGATGTAGACTATGTGCTTCTACATCAGAATGGAGAGCACTTGCTCTCTTTTGTGGACATGATCATAAAATTTTTATTTCTAGAGAAGATGGAAATATCTTCAGCAGTTAAGTAACAGTTAACTTCTCAATAAGGACTCTGCTGCAATGAGTTAATTTCTTCTACTCAGTGAAACTTATATCTGCCGAAGGAAAAAAATTCTTTCTCCATTCTTCTCTAAGTCGTTTTCATTTTATTCTGTTACGTTATTGTTTTAAAATTTCTTTTGTGTGCTTTTAATATTAATTATTTCTTAATCTCTTTCTTTGTGTATTATATGAACATAATAATAAGTTAGAAAATATATTCATAGCATAACTTAACGCTTTCGCCACAATTTGATCTTTGTGAATGTCGTCTGTGACGTCAGTCTCCTTGGATCAGACTCATGCATGTGCCGCATGTCTGGCTCATATCTGGGTGGATAACAACGTATTCACGACTTCCTGGGAGATACATGGCCGAAGATTCTCCAGTAGGGAGTCTCGTGTAGTTATTTTATCAGACAGGAACACATATAGCTCTTCATAGGAGTCACTTTTATTGTTCTGTTTCAGAGAGCATTGGAATGCGTCGAAATTTTCTTTTCTGTAAATGTTTCCAATACCAAATTTTATGAAAATCTGTTCAGCGATACGAACTTACATGTAAGCCTAAATAATGTTTTAGTTGAAAATGATATGGCAAAAACTGCTGTAATAGCAACCATTACCTGAATACGGACGTACAGTCAACTGCCGAAACCTTTATACGAAATATGAATTATTTATTATAGACTGTCCGTTATAGTATAGCATTATAATAAATACACTCTGTATCAAAACAGTGTGTCAGCTCAGAATATTAAACCATTGCATTTATTTAATGATTTTTTTCTACATTATATGTCGTGACCGTCAATGCTAGATTTTTTTAATCAATTTAGTAATGACAACTTTTGGTATTCTCTAATTATTTAGCTTCATCCTCTTTATTTGAAAAAAAATATTTGCTGTTCTGTGAACTTAATCACCTTCATGTACATCGGCTGAACAGAGTCCTCTAGGGCAGTGGTATTCAACCTTTTCTGTCCGCTTACCCCGAGATATAATTTCTCTTCAACTTTGTACCCCAAAAGTTGTTGGTGTATAATTCAAGTTATACGTAGTATATAATCTACATCTAAAGTAAATTAAATAAATTACATTACTGATTATTCAGTGTTTATCATAAAATAATATATATATTTTTTTAAATTTCACATACCCCCTGAGATGTCTTTGATGTTGGACACCACTGCTCTAGCGGACTTTCATTTAAAGCAGAGTTCAGTATGCAATGCAAACTTTTGATTTAACACTTAGATAATATTTTACAGGGCAAATAAGTAATGACTGCACTTGTTTTTATGATTGTGTAGTATTATATAATATAAGGAAAGATATTGGGTGATTTTTCTGGGAATCGGGAGACCAGTCAGAATTTTTTCATTTCAATTAATAGGATTTTAATCTTCCATTTGCGAGTTTTCCCCTTGCGGACAGTTTTCATGCATTGCATCAAATTACGTTTGTAAATCGAGAGTTGGGCTTATTCCTGTAATGGCTGGTTGCCCTGCGTGTTCTTCCATGACAGCACGATGAATCGAAGAATTTGATTGGTTGCTGTGCAAGCAAACGGGCTGAAGCCTCTCCCAGCATCCATGCAAAGTTTCTATGGCAACATTGGGAAAACGCGGCCATCCAGAATTTTCCCTCTCTCTCTCTCTCTCTCTCTCTCTCTAAGCGTGCTTCTTCATTCCAGAACACTACCGCGCTCTCTGCTGTAAAGGCAGACATCGTCTTCTTATTTACTGCAACACCTAGATGTTTAATTATCGATAATTCAAGCCCTTTTATGGGTATCTGTAAAATGTGGAAACTATAGAAGAGAATTATTAAAATGACACCGATCCTGGAGAACCCACTAGAATTTGTCGGTCGAAGGATCACAAAAGTTTGAAGATTTCTGTCTTCTGGGTTGTCGCGCTGTGTAGTCTGGTCGATGTCCACCAACGTTCAGAGGTCATACGGCCTCCGTCATCAGGGCGATGAGTATGAAGATTTCTGTCTTCTGAGTTGTTGCGCTGTGTAGTCTGGTCGATGTTAACTAACGTTTCAGAGTTCACACTGCGTCCGTCAACAGGGCGATCAGAAATATTCATACTCACCACCGTGAAAACCTCAAATCCTATACTTATTTCTCCTCCTTGAATATTATCAAGAAGCTGTGTATTTTGTTAAATTTACACAATATTATTTTGGAAATTACATCTTTTGCACTCGAGTGTTGAGTTACTTTTGAAGTTCTGCATAGAAACGCTGGCAGTGCTGTCATCCTTTCAGTTCTTTCTTCTAAGTATGTAGCTTTTAAGGCATTCTTAGTGATCGAGATCTAACATGAAGATTGATGTACCTTGTCGTGCTTAAAAAATATTAGTACCATAATCTGTCAAAACATGATACATTCTGCCGTCTTAGTGTTGTCTGAGAAATGTCTTATATATCTCGGGAAATAAATATGAGAACTTAGAAATCTCTCCGTCAGCAATATATTTAGTAACGGGTCTTTGAACAAACATCAGCGACTTGTTGATAGAATAAAGAATAAGAAAGTTAGAAGTTTTAAACCGAACTGTCGCTTGACACGACAAAGGCATTGTTGTTATTGTCTGTATGTTCCAGTACTGACGGGCTCTGCAAGCAAGTGATCGTCGGTCATGTCCTTGTACTTCGTTTCTTTTGGTGCCCCTCAGGTCTCCTGTTGTTTGTACAAAGTTCATTCATCCGTGTGTCCCTGACAGTTACAAATGATTTTTTAATGAACGCTGTCTTCGAAGAGAGACAACGTTATTTTCGTACGCTCTCATATCTTCGTTTTTATATGTTCTTTGCTTTGTTAAGAAAGAATATTTAGCGGGGGAAGTATGTCTGTCAGACCGCATATTTCATCTCTGTAATCACTAAAGTGATTTCGATTGGGTTTGATATGAATTGTTGGCTTCTGTGAGCCTTTCCAAATGTAGGGTCAGAGTTCAAGTCTCCATCGAGTAGTCAGTTTGTGATAATGTAGTGAATATAATTTCGCGATTAAATTGTTCCTTTTGAATTAATGCTACTAAAATTACTTTCTGTGATAATCTTCTACAAATTGCCTTCGTACTTAAAGCTTGCATCCTGTGACTATTATTTCATGAATAGTAATAGGACATTTTGAATTCCTGAGATACAAAAAACGGTGCATTGTAAGAAAGAAGCAGTCAGCCATTTTTACTCACAATTAAATTCAGATTCTTACTACGAGAGGTTGAAATCACACACCATTTCTTATGGAGGTGGTGGCTTATGGTGATCTCTTTGCACATTAAACGCTATACGGTTGTTTATCGGTGATGCAGTGGTGATAGTTTCTATGAAACATGGTATTTTATCTTAACACAGGTTAAAGGTCCATGAGTACGGGATGCTGAGGGAAATATCTGGGGATAAGAGGTTCGAAGTAATGGGAGACTAAAGAAAATGTCACGGGATGCTGAGGGAAATATCTGGGGACAAGAGGTTCGAAGTCATGGGAGACTGAAGAAAATGTAATAACAAGAAGCTTTATAAAATATTATTAGGAAAATATTTATAATACCAAATGAGTTGCTAGAAACTTATTTAGTTCAGTTTCGTTTGGGTGAGGCTATCGGATATCTCAAAGTGAAATACCTATTTTGTTTGGTTGCCACACACGAACGACGGATAATATTTCTAAATAGTTAACAACCGCTTCCTTTCAAATACATGACAAATTTTTCATGGTCCCAATTGCAATTCATTCTACGCCATTCGATGTATGTAGTTGAAACAGTGTTATTAAATAACCGTACAATGCTTATAGTATCCTCAGGCAGCTACTCCTGTATCCGAGTACTTGAAACTCTGCGGATGTTCTAAAGTTTGTTCGGCAGTTGGCCTTAACTTATATGATATGTATGAAATATATCTTTGCTTTAGTCAACTTCGGTCAATAAAGTATAGTCTGTCATGTTGAAGTTTAAAGTTAAGCACTCAAGCAAATAACAGCTGAGTTCCCGAACTTCAAAGTAACATTATCAGAAATGATAATATGTA
>NW_019060388.1:388721-407256 GCF_000696155.1 Zootermopsis nevadensis | reverse complement strand
TCAACATTTTAGTAGCTTGTATGTACAGAGGGCGTGTGAGATCGAGGTTGTTACGGCGAATAAGATGTCCATGGCCGTCTTCTGGGCTGTGACGTCCTCTAACTACCAGGTGGATACCAACTGAGGCTGAAGTTATGAGAAGTGTGTTCTTTCGAAACGTTGGTATAGCGACGTCTTCCCCAATGTGATCCTCAAATCTTTCTTATATGCGACTCTTAAATAGGTTGATGTATCTCTTGGTTTAATATTGTAATCTTGTTAGTAGCTGAATAATCAGGGTCATAGTAATTTTTTTGGTGAGTAACGTTTTGCCACTTTAAGAGCGTATATTTTCTTCTTTAATTGTTTTCCTATGGCACATGTGTTTGTCATATGTCCATGTACTTATTGCTTTCCTATGTAAATTCGTTATGTATTCTGCGATCATAACTATTTATAAAGACTGTAAAAGTATGGGTCTTCCTGTCACGAAACTCTGTAGGCTTATTTTAAATTGAAGGAAAAATCAATCTTTAGAAGCCTTGTACTCGAAACCGTTTGATGTATGATAATTTAAGAGTCTACTGTGCAGTCGACCCAAAATATTTAAAGTAGTGTTTCAGTAATTACTTTCCTGCATTCCCAGCTTTTCAAGATCTACCCCATACAAGTATTTATCGGAGTCCCATAATTTTGTATGTGCGTCCGCATTGAAGGCTACCGATATAAACATAACAATTTCGTTAAAAATACTTAAAATTCCATCAACACTTTTCGTATTCATAGTCCAAAATATGCATCTTCTTATTCCTACTGTTATGCCTTTCCACATGGGAACTCAAAAAATAATTTTCAAACTACTGTTAAAATAACGACCACCAGCCCAAAATATATTTACATACGTAGTGTATGAACTTTTACGCTCATGTCGAAACTAGCTGCTTAAAGCTCAAGCCTGTCCATGTAAATGCTATTCGTTTTTACTATGCCACTTATGAAATCGATATTTTACTCTATGCAAATGCAGCTCTGGTAACAGTTCATGGAATTATGTATGTTCATGCGTATGACGACAATTATACAATACAGTGGCCTATATTATATGCCCTTTATATCTGCTTCTGGTCTGCCTTTGGGCTTACGTCAATACATTGGATTTTAGTTTGAAGTCGCTTACGTGCGGTCTGTGTTTTTATGCTCGTAAGTAAATATTCAAATAATGTTACTGCATTTAATATTTTCCTTGTCTCACAATTTGAATTTTTTCGGTTTTTAATCACGTCTTTCTGCAAATTCATTTATGGCTTTCCCGTCTTTACAAGTGCACGGAGAAACATCTCATGTGTTAATTTTATAATTATTAACAACGCTGTGTTAAATGTTGATTAGATGTATCGATGGTTATACTATTGATAAGGGATGAATGTCTGAGGAAATCCGCACAACTCTTAACCCATTTTAATTGGTAATCCCTGCACTGAAACGGAGTGATGTTTATTAGCTTAACAATTAATACTTATCGTTTGTGTCAGGCGTTACATTCATGTCATGAAATGTTTAAAATCTTAACATTTTCTCGCCGAAATGAAAAATATTTTCTCCTCAAAATATATTACGTTACGTACCGTATGGATTTTTTCCAACATTGCAGAAGATACATTTTATTACGAACTTTCTAACAAACAATAACAACAATGAAACTATAGTTCATTTATGGTTTTATTTAAATATGCTGTTATTAACTCAGATTGTTCGTATGAAATAACGTCAAATGATAGGATGTTTAGTGACTAATGAATTGGAAAGTATTAAGATACTATCTCGGCGTATTTCTGGAGGGACTGGGGGAAAACTACCAAAAACCACTCGACCACGAAGTTGATGGAACCATAGATAGTGAATTAAATGCGTCTGGCCTCAGTTTCCATAATGTAGTTCGAAAATTGCACCTGTGGAAGGCGAGGTGTCGATATGGTAACGAACCGGCTGATTGGATCTTTCGGGCAGATCAAGGGTGGCCATTTATGAGCTCACAGTATCGGTGAAATAGTGGATGATTGGCGGGTCACACCGAATTATTTGTGTGTCATTTTTCCCAACTCAGATATAAATAAAAGTATCTGAGAAGAACGTGCCTGCTTTATACTCTGCAATATATAAGACTAGAACTGACACGAACTTTTCTTTTTTTATGTAGGTGTACATTCCTATTCTCTGCAATATATAAGACTAGAACTGACAAGAGATTTCTTTTTTCATGTAGGTGTACATTCCTATTTACAAATTTTAGTAATATTCTTACAGATTATGGCTTCGTTATATTTCTCACTTCCGCCTTTGTGATTGGTAGTGTACAAACACATTTGTTATCTAATTTTTAGGTAATTTTATGTTTTATCATGTACTCATTGCTCAGTACTCAGCTCATTATCGTTTTTTGGTCTTAAGTTAGGGGCTTCATCTTTGACCTGGTATTTGTCTGGTCTTGGATTGAGGTAGTTTAGTTAGTTTAATTTGTTACCACATGACTCTGCATTACGCTGTGTTAACGTAGCTCCCAAATTAATATTTCATGTAGCCGATACATTATTATGGAGGACAGGACATGAAAAGTATGAATGTGCGGTGGCCTGTAGCGACTTGTCGTCATGAAAAATCCATAATTTTGTTTAGTTTTTATTGTAGGTAGGAGACAACTAGATAGTATGGTGCCATGTGTTTTAAATATTGAAAGGACTCAAAATAGTTTAGTAGAGTTTATTTGTATCTAATGCAACACGCGTAGAAGAATGAATAATACACAGAATAATTTAATCAAAATACCTGAAGGGGAGATACAACTTGTGAGATGTTGTCACAGATGCGAAGATATTAAACTAAATAAGGCAAGAAACCACCGAATTACGTAAAAGAGGAGGAATAGCTAAGTGACATTGCTTCATAAGGAAGGTTTCGTTGCTAATTTTGTATTTTTTGTGGCAGTGTCTCTGAATATTTAAGGAGGGTAGTTTTGTAGGCCTACTGGCTTTACCAACATTACAATTACTCGAGTCTCTACCGAGTACTGGGGAACAGTTCAGAAACACTAGTGTACAGAGGAAGTGATGTGTTTTTACCAGCGTGCCCTCGATGTTGTTAGCTTGTCGTAACCTAGTTCTGTAATTGGTGGTGTGTCTGTTAACGAACTCGGCTCTCCCTGTGGCGTTGTTGGCACGACGAGGCATCTCCCAAGCGTAACTCCACTGCTTCGGCTTACTTCCATCTCATTACTAGACTTTTAAAACGTTAGAGCTTCAAGAAGTTTGAACTTCTGTCTTGTCCCTTAACTTGTCTTCATGCTAGCTTACATCTGATTGGTCGCTCAGGAGCACCGTTTGTTGTCCGCGAAGTTAGTGCTTTTGAGCGTTTTTCTTTCGAAGGGATGTTTTTTTGTCGGAAATATAATGCATGTATATACATGCATTATTTAACATATTTTGTTCTTCAAAAGCACGGCCTACAATTTTCGTTGCTAACAATATTGATAAGAAACGTCGAATTAGGTAACGGAAATCTTGAGTAAAACCCAACACAGGAGGAGTTGAAGATGAGGGCATTAGGATCTTAACAGACTACAGATTGGCCGATTTGAAGTAACACAGGACAGTGATGATTAAGAACGTCAGGCCCTAAACATGTCTTAAATTACACTCTGAACAAGCATCTGGACAATGTTAGTGTACGTACGAGTACACATATAAGACGTGCATTGAATTTTCTCGTTAGCACAACCGTGAATTAAACTTGCGAGTTACGGGCTGATCCGACTTGGCTTGAAGAATTTTCTGACTGAGCTCGGATTATAAAAGAAAGGCCCATTATGTTTGATTGGTCGAATGAAGGCGGTCACTTGGAAACGTGGTTTTATTTAGGAAGTGCGTGCTTCAGTTTAAGGCGGTCACTTGGAAACGTGGTTTTAATTGGGAAGTGCGTGCTTCAGTTCCTACATGACAGGTCTCTTCTTTCCAATTATGAATTCTAATTCCTGAAGAAAGCTTTTTTAGTTGTCCTTAGACAATGTGGATTGGACGCCAAGTCATTTCCCCTAAAATTGTCCCCAGTAATTTTTATTCAAAAGTTATAATCCACAACCAACTGGACACCTACAACCATAGTCACCCAACATCCCTAAAATTGTCCCCAGTAATTTTTATTTAAAAGTTATCATCCACAACCAACTGGACACCTACATCCATAGTTACCCAACATTCTCTGCTGGCACTCCGTCCTTTTGTAACCTCTCAGGTAGACGATCATTCAGTCGTTGGAGAAGATTACTTCCCACGTCAGAAACTCTCTCCGCATACAAATAAGGACGGCCAGATTTATTTAAAAAAATTGTCATCGCGTCTTCGTATCACGTAGTGAGGAGACAATCTCCAGACATGGAGGGTAGCTGCGAATATGTTGAATAAACGGTAGGAGACTGGCGAAAAAGGGTGGTCCTCAAACGCTGTAGTTTCCTAGAGGGATTACAGCCTCTATCTTTAAAATAGTAGTACGTCACGAAATCTTACGTAGGGCCTGTATGTACATTTATAATATTCTCGCCTGCCTCCATATTTGACGGCCTTCTTCTTACGTCGGGAAACTGAGAATGCTGAAAGAATGATATGTCTGAAAATAAAGTAAGCCCTGCGCTCGTATGTACGTGGATCTGAGAGATATGAATGCAGTAGTGACCAGGGCTTGTGGTCTTCTGGGTTACGACAAAACGTTTTAGAGGAAACTTTTGCTCCATTTGTCTCTGAAGAAAGAGCCAACAGTTTCTTCCTAAACGTTGCTAGCGACCTACGAGTCTATAAAAAAACTACCATCTCGATATTAACTGCCCTGATAATGCTGCACGCCAGGAATAGAGAGATATAGTGTTTTATATACCAAGGAACTTTGTGATTTATGTTCTGCAACTATTGCTGTTAGGATAGACAAATAACGTATAGTTTTGTGGATGGAGAAAGAAAGAACATTTTTTGACCGTAGTGACGATAAATGCAAAAGAGACTATAATGGTGTGGTATGACGGAGTTTGCGTTTGCCAGGATTCTATCAGTCGTCGTGAAGTTGTTCTTACATTTGTTTTACTTTATTAAGGATTTTAAAATTGTGTACTTTCAATGTGATTTGTACAAGTAATGAGAAAATAAATTGTATTAGTTTTCAATTTTCGTCAATTTTTAATGGGTAAATCGTACGTCAGTAAATATTATACGGTTTCATCAGTACATGAAACTTCGCGGATGAACACTCGCCCTGAAGAGTGTTCGAACCGAGTGTCGTTGTGTGTGGTCGGTCTCAGGTCTTGTAATATTCAAGTGTAGCCCCACAAGGACAACATTTCTATGTGATCTTCCTACAAAAATAGTGTAGTTAAACTATTTCATAATTTCTCGCTTTTACTGAGTGATCGTTTAATGTACGCCAAGTTCAGTTTGAAATGCCTTGTCAACATACAGTGCATATTTATTACTGATGCTTTTACCCGTGGAACTTACAGGTTAGTTAAGCGAGTCTCTAAAGGCCATTAGTGGCGCGTACGCTTGAAAACTTTCAGTACCAGCATAAATGAAGGAGTGAGAAAGGCAGAGCTCATTACAGCTAGCTGTACGAACCGACTGATTCTGTGTAGCAGTGATGCTGCCTCATCAACTCCTCTACGCCAGTCAATAAACTACAAAGACCCTGGAAGTTATGTAGAGTGAAGGCTGGTTAGAACTAATAGCAAAAAAATATATTTTTTCTCCCTGTTTAGTTTTCGAACTGACATTCACGAAATTCGCGAGGTGCATAGAAAATATTTGACACGCGGCACGGTGGCAATAAGCCAAGAATTTGTGGCTCGTTTATAGACTCATATCCATTAAGCCGCTAATGGAATTATATTCACAGTCTCTAGTTTCCTGCGAAGTTGTTTGATAAATGCCTTTCTGAGACCTGACTTCCGTACGGTCGGATTCGTCACTGGTTTCCTTGAGAACGAAGAATGGGTGGCATTTACTAGGATCCAACTGACAAAATTCTATAATTAATCCTTAACTACATATTGCTTTAATTTATGTTGATTTTCTATAGTTTCACACATCTGAAATCACAAGTCACTTTTCAGTTAGTTATAACTTAGATATGTCTGAAAGTAAAACATCATAAAATAAGGCTTAAATTTAACTTCTTATATTTTCGTCTAATTATACTAATATTGTACATTATATATTGCACGTTGTCTGAGATGTATTTGATAAACAAGACGTTTCGGCTGTTGTTACTTTCTCCATCGTCAGATGATTGGCTGTCATTATGCACA
The DNA here is from genome assembly GCF_000696155.1 of Zootermopsis nevadensis. Next base: position 400,937 of record NW_019060388.1, on the reverse strand, counting down.
CATATTAGTCTGGGTGGAGTGGTTAACATTTATCCTAGCATTCAAAATATCTCATAATTATCCTAAATTAAATAAAACGAATACGTTTCTCCGTATGAGATCAATTAGCGTACATGGAGAAGGGAGTAGAGTCAACTCCCGAAACATCACGTATAGCAAATATATTTCAGACAACGTGCAATATATAATGTACAACATATTATTAGTATAATTAGACGAAAATATAAGGAGTTAAATTTAAGCCCTATTTTATGATGTTCTACTTTCATAAATATAATTGTAACGAGTATATTGGAGCACATTCTATAAATTCTTATATTTGGGATGCAGAACTTTATAGTAGAAGAAAGGATTACAGTTTAAAAAGAAATTTTTCAGTTTTTTTCATCTAAATTTAGTTCAAAGACAATTTTGACTGAAGTTAGTCTGTTTTGGCCATTCTTATATGCTTATAAAAATAAACAGGGATGTACTGCAGGGGCCTCAGAGGGGCTCCCGAGAGCCACTTGTTAACTTTTGGCTCATTGTCAAAGGCCTTTGTTATCAGCATATAAAATATCAAATGATACGCTATTATTAAAATATTGTTACGCATACATTCATGTTTTGTTTTCAGAGTTGTCGTGTCCTGCTTTTTGCAGACGAGTTTAAGAACTCTGACAGGCAGTAAAGAAGTGCTGTTCTATGTTCCACTTAATTGTCTCTTGCCTGAGTACTAGGCCTATAGAACGAAGAACTCTGACAGGCAGTAAAGAAGTGTTGTTCTATGTTCCACTTAATTGTGTCTTGCCTGATTACTAGGCCTATAGAACTTAAGTCGTCTCCACACTGCAGGGGTAAACATGGACTTAAGAGGGAAGAAACTTAAATTTTGTACCATATTAAGCTTTTATGACTGCCAAGTAGTCGTAACACTACATGAATAGAAGTCCTAATTAAATGCAAACATCCGAGTGCAATGTGTGTTAAAGTGCTTCAAGGGAATTGCTCTTTCAGTGCTGTCTGAAGGAGAGTGGATCCATATGCGCTCTTCGCAATTCTTCGTCTTACTCTTAAGTCATTTTATATAACTAAGCAACCAACTAACAGACTAACTAAATCTATCCATGTGTCAAAGTCCTTGATAAGCTTACAGTCACTGAGCTGGGAAAAAAACCCCGATATTTATGAAGCTAAAAGTTTCATCGCCGTGTGCAAAAAATCCTACTACTAGTCTCTGCCCTGAGCTTGGTGAATTCCGTCTCCACACCATCCGACCTTATTTTCGTAAGATCATTTTTAATATTAACCTCCGGAGTGACCTCTTCCATTTAGGCTTTACAAGTGAAATGTTTTACTTCGTTTCCCCATGCCTGTTTTATGAGCCGCCGATCTTATCCTCCTAATAGGATTTTAATTGAATTTTATGACAAGTCATCACAGGCTTATCACACGTACTAAAACGTTTGAAGGATAGCAGATGTAAAAGTTTTTTTTCGGAACTTCGTCTTTATTTCTATTGATATTAATGGTGGGTTCTCATCTGATGTGATAGTCATACACGTATTTATAGGCAAAACTTCTGTAAAACTGAAGTCCAAGTCCGTATTCCAGAGAGTATAACTTATCAGATGGTGTAGTGTTCACAAAGTTCATTTATAAAATAAAACAGAGATTCTTTCGTTAATGAGTCTTAATGCATAGTACTTTATTGTTGTATCTCAAATTAGCGGAGACGTTAATCCGATTTACCACTCAAGTTGATACAAATACCCTGTGATTTTCTTCTGAAAATAATCTTTATATTTGTGAAGTTTAAGCCAAGTTCTCAGGAAAAGAACGGTCCATTATGTGAGTTCAAACATCTCTCTCTACTGGAGATGGATTTTTTGGTACAGGTAATTTTCCTCTTTCGTGTCTCTACTGAGTTATTTCTTACCAGCCTCCGTACTTGGCGTTTGTCAAAATAGTTTATGTATCATTGGCAACAGATCTAGTTAACTGTTAAATGCTACTGAGATTTACACATTAAAACTAAACATTCTGAAGTCTAGGCAACATTAAACATGTTGCTGGAAGTTTTTAGTAAATATGCATGCAAATTGACAACTTTATAAGATGCATAAAACAGAAGGTGACGACTGATAGTGCTTCTTACCCAGAACAGTTAGGTCATATAGTTTATCTAAATCTGGGAAGAATTCCAAGTAAGTGGTACATGACAGACTAGTCTCTTTATTAGTTTAAGAAACAGCCTTTCTATTTTGACTGGCAACCTCTGGAAGAATTAAGAAAGTCACATAAAATAAAGCTCTTACATCTCTGCAGGTAAAAACTCTAAAGAGCGTTCTCTGTAGACATGTCAATAGTACCAATCAAACACTTAAATTATTTTTATTTTCTGGCGAAAAATTTTGTTTATCACATGACTGCTGTCGGTGTTTGTGTGCCGTTTACGTTCAACTTTCGAACAAGTGAACTGATTTTCACGAAATTTGGTATAAATATTATGCAATTAAAGAACACCCCAGATTGGTACTTTTTTATAGTCAACAGTAACATGATGGATGCACTTGCGATCTGGAATGGAAATTAGGACTCCATTAAAAGGAAATATGTAATAATGCAGAGTCATAGGTTTTTAAAAATGTAAAATGTCCAGATTTTTTGCATCACATTCGTTTTTATACAATAAAAACAGCTGATCTCTTTGTGATTTTTTTAACCAGGAAAATCCTGTAGCAGTACTTTAAAATAAACATTTACTGTACTTTTATCCCCTTAAGGTTACAAGATTTCTACTCTTTTGGTTAAACCCGAAATGATAGTCAGACTCAACGAAATGTTATCGCAGTCACAGAAGGAAGCTACCCAATTTATTTTACGTTATTTTTATAGTTTATATGCCATAAATATGAACTGTTAAAGCTGCACTATAATTTTACCTGTTTTATATGACTTCGAAACTTGGTTTCTCGCGATTGGGAGCAGTATCGATTCCTACAGTTAAAAAGGCATGAAGCCGTTCATCTCTCGGCCCTTATAAATCAAGAAGTATTTACACAAAGTTCCGAGGTCCGTGTCTTGAAGTTTTTGAGACTGTTTATTAATCCTTCAAGTACGTGAAGCGAGGCATTAGTCAGCTGCGTTGCGTCCTTAAGATGCAATTGCTTTGGGAAGAAACAAGTTTTTATGCGTTTTCTCGACTTTGCTTGACCGTTCCTAATTGCTTCTCGGTGTGCCATTTCGTCTGCCTTCGCAGGATACAAAACTCTAAGATGAGGTGCGAGCAGATGGGAGTCGATTGAAAAACGTGTAGCTTCTGTTCTTCTCTCTCTCTTTTTTTTTAGTTTAATTTTACTCTTTCTTGTGGTGCTTTATTAAAAAGGGAGAAGTGGAAACTCACCACGTCTGAAAATTACAAAATATTGGATAAATATAAAATTTCTCTTTTGTGTTTCAGACGTCTCTGGTCGCATCCGTGCTCTAGAGCACTTTTAATGTCTCATCTTCACGCACCAAATATTCAGATGTGTTGCTCAAACATGGCGTCTCTTTTGCTGTGCCTCAGTTCTTGAGGCTTTAATTTTCCTGAGTCCTCTCATATGTCGGAAGTCAAGACTGAGAATTGATATAAGAACGTCAATATGTCTGACTGTTTATGTAGTGCTTTTCGTGATTTTCTTTAATTCGTTTGTCAGTTGTGATCCGGATTTTGACGAATAGTGATATGAAACCACGTAAGGGACAAGTGGCGTATCAACCCAGAAGACCACAGTTAACGTCTCTGTCGTTGGTAGGACCTCAAATCTCGTTTATTAGTTGTTTCCGTTTTATATTTTCTGTTATCTTTCTCATTTATGTTTCAATTCTTAGGATTTTATACGTAGCGTAATTTTATTAAACAGCTGGTCATGTTTGTCCACCCGATACAATATTTCTACCGTATACTGCCTCATAGATTCAAAACGAAGGCGTTTTAACTAATTAAGTTATTTTGCACGATATTGTGTGATTAGTGTTTTCTATATATCCAAAAACTAAATAAGCAGGACAGCACAGTCTGCTTTTTGTGAATTTGCTTTAAAAATATGGTCGATGTTCTTCTGATTTGTGACACCTGTCGTCTTGTACGTGCTTACCGACGCTTTGGAAGAACGGATCTTTTCTTATCCACTCACGTTTCATCTGGGGGATGGACAAAGAGTCCGCCAGCAGATGGTACCCATAGCTACCAATGGCCTTTAAAGGATAAACATATTCTTTGGCTAGGAACAAGTTGTCGAAGCAAGTCTTAGGGTGGGAAATCGAGTGAGGAGACAGTGGAGACGCCTTTGTTTCTAGCAGTTGGTACTCAAAAGCACAAGATTTGTCTGCTTGAAGCTCGTTGTGCAGAGAAATTGTCCATGCCTGATGGAAGAGTTCCTTCCTCACCCCAAGCGAGGAGGAACTGTGCCCCTGAATTAAACTGGACGATGCAAAAGTTTTAACCGCTTATTGACGCGTAGCAAGCGGCGGTATTCATACCAGAGGAAAACTGAACATTGTTCCAGTTTGGCTTTCACATCCGACAGGTCGTAAAGTGTTCATTATATAACTTTATTGAGTTCATTTCATTCTACGCATTGCTCACTGGTACGTTCGAGTCGCAGCTTTAACTGTGTATGGGCAAACATTGGGGTCTTTGCCTATTCGGTCCGAAGGAATTGTGACGAATTTTGGTATGAATTGTCTCAGTTGAACTTATCTGTTTGTTACAGAAAAGGCCAAATTTAAAACTTCAAGCGAAAGACCAAATATATATTTAAATATACATATATTTACATATTCAGTAATTAATAACTATGGCGAAAAGTATTTTGTACAGAATTTGCAGTTTTTAATATTACTTATATGTTTTCTCTGAAATGTTTTATTTTGTAAATATGTTTACTTTACTTTGTCCGCTTATTCTTATGTTGGTGACATTCTCCCTCCATTCTTTTAAATAAATTTGTAGTCACGTGTACACATGCATAAGTTTCAAAATAAGTTTGCCACTCGCAATATCATAGGAAATTCTGAACGATTCATATTAAATTACAACATTGCAATTTACCTTAAATCTCTGTTTACTTTTATAGGGAGTGTTAGGTTAGGAATTATGTGGCGGATACTGCAAGCTTCGTGTTCCGAGCGCTGTAGAAAAATTATTTGCACAGATTCACATAACGAGACTGTTCTGTCTGAAGATGGTAGTATGAGAACTACTAAATGTAAGCGATAAGACGTAGACTGAGACATAGAAGTAAAATAACGAATAAAAATAGGAAGAAAAATGTTTTATTAGTAATTTATCTTACGTGCACAAGGGACAGCCTTCTTATGAGAGGTTTGTACAAGGCTTGTGGCGTTTGCGTGTCAGTAGCTGAGGGCGCAGGAAACAAGTAGCTGTTTTGCACGCAATCCTAATCAAACTAAAAACCATATTGTTGATTTTCCTTCCCTTTATCACCTTCAATTGTCTAGTCTACGAAGATACCATTTGATTTTTGTGGTTTTTCACTACTAGATGCATAAGAAATAACACATATTTATAATGATAACCTGATATCTTCAGGGAACTGAAAAATTAATTTATATTGAGAGGTGTAATTTTGATGTATTTTATTTTACCAATCTCTGAATTAAAGGTTCTCACTGTGTGGGCTCTTAGCCGTGTCATCTAATAGAAATTGGTCACTGTTTAAGAGACAGTTGCTGCCTCCATCATCAGGGCGATGTTTGTTTTTAATTTAGTTACGTCAATTGGATTCAAGATATTTCGGCAGACTAATGTGGCGTGGTTTTATTTGAATAATTTTTAAGACGTTGAGTATATTATTTTAAAATAGATATGATGTACCCTTGTAGTTACATGAAAATAACGCGTGTAGGAATTAGGTGTTTAATATTAATGAAACATTTGATTTTTAAATAATCAGTAGTTAAAATATAACTAACTACCTGGGAGCAGAGTCCATCTGCAGACGGTAGTCAAGCAAGTCCCTGACTTTTATGCAACCAAAAAGTTCATTACCATGGTCGCAAGACCCAACCGTCATTCTCAGTCCTAAGCCAGAGTAATTGAATCCGTGGCTCCAAATCCTGCTTCTCTCAGGTCCATTGTAATTTTATCGTTTCATCTACATGATACACCAATCTCATCCTTTATTCTCAACAAATGAGTTGTCTCTCTTGTGACCGCTGGGTGCTTAGTTCTTGGTGTCGACAGGAACAATTTATGTCGCTTTTTCTTTGGAACGAATCACGTGTTTCTCCTCAGTATTTATTCTTCAAGCCCAGGACAGGGTCCGGTGTAGGGCTTTGGTTACTTCGTTGATGAACCTTCGGGTTCGGTAAGCCATCTAGTTAGTTTATTCTTCAAGTGAGGGTGGTAGCTTTCGTTTGGAGCATGCGAAAGGCATAAAGTGATATAAAATACCACAATTTTAATTATTCCAAATTATGGTAATAATAGAAATATCTGACTTTTTTGTGAGGATGATTCGTTTTTTATTATTATTAATGCTGAAAACACGCCAGATATTCATTATTTTATATCTATGCGTCATGTTTATGACAGCTGTTTCAGGATATGTTTCTATGCTTAAAGCTATCATACATGTGCATATACATATCCATAACTTGAATTTCTTGTATAAGATTGTTTCTAAATGTTTTTGTTACTGTTGTTCACTCGAACCTGAATATCTGCTAGCCAGGTGCCAATAACATGTTCTGTTCGACATAGCTAGAACTGATGTTTCTCGTTCGGTCTTAACACAATATTATGCTACGTATGTGGTTATTTTTGTGTGGAAATTAAATCAATACATATGTCTATCCAGTTGTTTAACATTAATGCTGGGAATATATGTTTAAACCAAATGTTCGGCAATAAATTTATCTGAGGTCGTGGCTCAAATATATTACAGTCCATAGATGAATCTGGATTTGTGATTACCAACGTTTCACATTTATCAACTGTTAGTCATGTCGAATGAAATGACAGTAATTTGACGCGTAACACTGGCAAGTGATTTCTCAGGAAGTAACGAGTGTTCAGTCACGAGGCCTCAACTGTGATCTCACAAATGTTGCGATTTCTAACTGTATTAGATTTTTGTGTCTGAAACGACGTTTCAGTGGTCCTTGCTGTTTCCCTTATCAAGGCGAGGAGTATATCATCTGCCTGATCGCCATAATTATGAAGGTAGCAAGGACCACTGGAACGTTGGCAATCGTCTATCAGACTACACGGAGCTATACCCAAGAAAACAGCCATCTTCTAAAGATATATCGCTATTTATTCAATGCATAAACCATCTTTACAAACTCAGTCTGACCAAACGTATGTGCTGAATTATCAGCTCTTATGCTTTGTATTTCTAAACATGTTAGATATTTATGCTCATAAAATAAATTGTTTGTAACAGTTGCTTTTGGTTTACACATAAATAATTTAATTTTCTAACTCTAAAGTTGTAAAAAGTCATTTGCGAGGCTAAATATAATGTTGAATAAAACTCTGTGTAAACGTAAAAGGAATATTGGAATTGGTATCTGTAACAGGCTGTGAGAATAAAGATGGAATATTAACAGTAGATAATTATAATATAAAGTGTAATGATTATCTGTCGGTTAACAGGTACGCGTAGTGTAAGGGTTTTTGGAACAGCTGGCGGTCTCTCCCCCAAATCCTAGTGATGAGAAATTACAATTTAAATATCTTGACGTTTGATCTGTATTCAAACTGAATTATCCTGTGACTGGCGTCAATCGGTTACTGGACAACCGCTTCACGATATGAGTGCCAGAATGTACACATTCTCTATGCCGAGTGTCGGAACCTAGAAAATCGAACGTACTATATTGGAGCTTCATGAAAAGTTTCTTTTATTTCCCCCCCCCCCCCCCCCCCCCCACTGGTTCGCAGTGATACAAACTGGCGCTGTTACCGCAATGTATGGGGTTCCGACCCTCGAAATTTAAATTAATTCGTTGTTGCTTATGCTCTATGAAGCAATAAATCTCACTTGAGCTGAAACGTGATGGTGCAATTATTCACCCTAAAAATCATAAAGTAAAAGCACGTGATAACCTTATAAAAGAAATTAAATCAATGTAGGAGAGAAGCCGGAAGACATGTATATTCGTATTGTTTTGTAACAGAATGAGTAAGATGGTTTTGTGCGTTTGTCTTTTACACACCGAATGCCAAAGAAGGCGTGCAAATTGTGTAGCTTAGTTTTGATTACTTGTGGATGAATCGATCTGTGTTAGTGATTTCTGAATCTGTAATGCAATATAATTTCTCTTGGATCATTTTCAAGACTGCCTTTCCCTTCTAATTGAAGTATTAGATAAAATTTAAAGTACGTTTGCTTTGATGTCGGTTTGGTACAGGTAAATTTAACAGCAAACGTTATAAGCGTAGAAAAATGTGTTTGTGGAAACATCATTTTGAAGTGAAACTAAAACTGAAATAGTATACTGTTATGTGAACTTGATTTGAACAAGCAAACTGAAACGTTTGAAAGATTCCTAATAATACAAACTTAAGAATTTAACAATAGGCTTACTGAAGGTGCTCCCATTAATTGTTATAGAATAGGATTTTTTTAGCGGCATTGCTCTTAATATCTCTTTCTGTACACCGGACCCCGTCATCTGTAGTTGTAGGTCCCTAATAGAATAGTACCTGCGTTTCCTGTACTAGAAACCTCTTAATGCTGCCCCTAAAATATTTTAAAAGCAAATTATTGTCTTAAAGAGCTGATATCTGTAGGCTTGTCCTTCAAAATTCGTCTTGGATATCTTTATCAATAAACACAGATTATTTATTATTTCAGAAGATTGAAACTAAAAAAATGTATGGTAGCTTATGTCCGATTGAAGATCGTGTTACTATATTGAAATAGACCTATTTATATGGGAAGATGTCTGTCTTCTTGGACGTAACACCGTGAAGTTTGCTTTGAGTTTACCAGCGTTTCAGAGGTCGTTGACACCTCCATCATGCTTACTTGTCGCCCTGATGAAAGAGGCAGCAAGGACCTATGAAACGCCTGTAAACTTCTACCAGACTACACGGTGCCACAACCCACAAGACAGAAAACTTCGTCGTCACCGCCAGGAGAACCTCAAATCGTACGACATTCAAAAGGTTTGAAAGACTGCGTTTATTGTGTTCTCTGGCACAGTGTTTGCACCCCTATTCTGGATTTTTTCAACTGAAAGCTCAGTAGGGAATAAATCCACGTGTCTCTCTCTGATTCACTTCCTTCTATGTATTTCTGTTTCCTCTCTTCATCTATCCTTCCTTCTCACACTTTTTTTTCCTTTTTACTTCCAACTGTTCGTTTCTCATATATGGAGCCTCAACCGGTTGCCATGGCTACTGCCTCAGCATGACGTCATCACAGAGTTCTTACGTCATCACTCGTAGTGACGCCTGGGACTCTCCTGGTCCTGTTCGTTGCGGGAGACGGGGCTTGAAACCTGGAAAGGTGTGGCATCTAAATACATGGAAATGATTGCTCGGTGTAACGTAGTATGATTTTATTCGCGTCTTTCGCATTTCTCGTTCTGTGGTGTGTAAGTAACTGATAAATTCGCGGTAAATGAAAATTTGAGCCAATTATAATTATATTAGTGTAGGAAAGCAGTCGCAACAGCCTGGCACTAACGAGGTCTCGCGCTCTCCACAAAACGCATAAAATGACAATTCTGTCTTTCTCATTGTTTCAGATGCGACAACATTTAAAGATGGCTGTCTTCGAGGTTATTGTGTCTTGAAGTCTTGTAGAAGTTTACCAGGCAGCAAAGACCTCTGAAACGTCGGTAATATTCTACCAGGCTGCATGGCCCAACAACCCAGAATACAGTCATTATATTCATCGTCATGAGAACCTGAAATCTCACCGCGATGACATGTGATTCCGGTGGGTGGGAGGGAGGGGGGGTCTACACAAAAATCTTTGAGGGCCATTTAATTTTGTTTCATATCAGTGGGATATAATCCCTGCTGTGCGTGAAAGTATAATTTCTTATTTTAACTTTTCACAACAAGGCGACGAAAACTGAAGGGGTTAAGAAGTGGAATTAATTCTTAATTTTGTAGGATTTACCAAGGTTATTGTGACATTAGGGAACCTTAATTTGCCTCTCTGCGTTGCATATCTTCGTTGTATTTTACTTTGAACAGCAGATACCTGTTTCTATTTTAAATAAAACGTCATTGTCGTATGCAACATCGCAGTAAATGCGTTTGGAGCGTTTTTGCACTCTAAACTGCAAAAGTGGTATTTCAATTAAATTATAACGTTTCAGAACCTAGATCTTCTTCTGTCTTCAGGTTCAGGTTTGACGTAGCTCAACCAGGAGGCCCAACAGCGTTTCTGTCATTTTTTTAACTTGAATACGGAAAAATATTTAGCTTCTGAAGGTTTTTGTTTTTGTTGAAATATAGATAGTGGACAGTGTCCAAAATTCAGAATGTACACATCATAGTGCAACATCTTAAGAAACCGTGAGACTTCATCTGCATGCACTCTGTTAGATTACAATTGCCCTCTCTTTTTGGTTTCTGTCTTCTCCATTGTCTGAATAAGGTTACAAATATTAGGTTTTACTCGACATACTAGCAGTTTTGAAAACACCATTTTCTCTCAGCCAGTCGTGTGAAATGCGCTCTTTGTTTTCGGTATACGCGGGGCAGACTAATGGACAGCCTTTTCTGTTATTCTCACAACTGTTTGTTACTGAAGTATCATTGTTTCCACTTCCTTTGTTCTGTTTCCGCTTGATTGAATCGAATTTTTCGATTAAAAACCAATTGCTATTTTATATGCTAAATTCAAAAGTGTCTAAGTAATTAAGATGTTTTATTCGGTTAAATAAATTATGTTATGCAACTATTTAGTGTTATGTGCGTCTATGTCTACATGTGGTGGAATATAGTTTCAAAGTTTGATGTTTTATTAACGAAACTAAATTCTACACATAGCAGAGGGGAAAAAAACGAGGTATTACATTTTCGTTGACTGTGTTAGTATCCGTGGCGCAATCAGATTTTCGAGATTTTACAAGCCAGTGCATCTGAACTTGTTAAAACCGATCCAAATGCGTCACATGTAGTTATCACAAATTCGCTGTTCGTGATCGTCTAGCATTCATTATATAAACTTGTAACATAGCAGAAATATTAGGCATTAAACACAGAATAGGCATGAAACGTGGAAATAGCAACATTCGCTTACTATCTTAATAGATAAGAGAAGTATATTTTAAAGGTTTGACTATTCGCGTAAAAAAGTACCTTCTTTTTCTTTCTGTAACCATGACAACAAATGGCAAGCACATATATTAAGGACCTGTGCGCCTTATTGAGCTAGATATAATTCAGCGTTTTCTTCGTGCAGCGAACATTCAGAAATTATGTATTTATAACGAGTCTACCATTCCGATAAACTCACCACTGAATGCTGCTACAAAATTTCTATCTGATTTTACTGTAACGAACATTACGTCGCGAAGTTTCTTAAGAAAATGTATGAAAACATACAAAATATGCGATTCATTCTTGACGAGTTTGTATTCTCTTGTAAAAGACTTTTGCTAATAACAAACGTATTTAAAATAAGAACTATAAATTACGATGTGCATTACTGCAAGAATGATTCTGTAGTCTTTGTTTGTCTGCAAGTTTAGGTTGAGGAATTTCTGATGGAATCCAGAAACCAGAATTATTTATTGATATTTCAGGTTATCACGGCTGGGGTGAAGATGACTATTATGGGATGTTGCATCGTGTAGTGTGGAAGACGTTTACTGGAATTTCAGATGTGTTTGATGGGGGCAGAAAACACTTTTACAACATCGGTAAAATTCCTCCGGACTACACGGTGCAAAGATATTGTGTAGTTCACTTTATAAAATGTAATCCGCCTACATTACAGTTAACCCCTACCTGTGTTGGAACATTAGTGCTACATCTAATAAGGGATGAATTGTTAGTGCAGGGCGGGTGTTTGTGGTGGTCTTTAATTAACATTAATAGATCAAAGCTTGCCGCCATCATCAGTCTCTGTGCTGGTAAACTTTTATTAAGGAGCTTTGGAAGGGGCATGAACTTTCCTCGTGATGTATTTGGTCCATAAATAAGGCTTACTCTCATTACTGAGCCAAAATTTACCTGCGCTACTACGTATACAC
>NW_019060388.1:365048-388689 GCF_000696155.1 Zootermopsis nevadensis | reverse complement strand
AATGTTTCCAGGTAAATCTACGTGTCATTTGTTCGGAATGTTTCTATTTTGCCTCTACACGAGAAATGTCCAAGTGCTGCACCCAGCGGAAAAACAAAATTCGAAGAATGACAACCTTCTGGGATATTGCACCGCTCAGTCTCGTAGAAGTCGACCGATGTTTGAGAGGAGCGTACTGCCTCCATCATCAGAGCAGGACGCACCTGGCGTTAGTGTGGTGAAGATTACGCACCTCGTAAATATGACAACTTCTGGCTGTAGCTGACTTAAGATGCACTTTAAGTGTTCGGTTATGCTGAGAAACAGAAACAAATGTTCCAGAAATGAAAGAAAATGCGTAATTTGTAGTAGCCTATTATAATATAAGGAGTATCCTCTTTCTCAGATTGATAACGAGAGCTGTCGAGATATCTTGAGGAAAAGAATTACTTGGGTTGAAATAGAACTGTTATGGGCATTAAAATACATACAGGATGTAACGAGTAAATATTGAAGTGTCATAATTATTCTGGAGGTCCTTGAGTTGAAGGACGTAACGATCGCCATGTTTGGAATTTGTAGTGATTTTCCTCAGGACTTTAAGAATTTGTTATGGAAGTAATTATCACGAGCTCTGAGGCGTCCGTCAGTATGAAATAACTGACGCTTCATCTTTTAAATGCTGGCGTTCTGATTGTGGATAGGATACATATAATTAGTCTTCGCTTACTTATTATTTTAAAAATTTACTGACACGAAGTTCATTACACCGCGCCTGTGAAACGACGTAAAATCGAAAGTTACAGGTTTGTTTTATTATGATTTATATAAAAAAGAGGACGGTTCACATTTTACTCGAAATTTTAATTGTTTTTTGATTTAACCATTAGCGCGAACCTACATTATAATATTATATCCTCCAGGGATGTGACAAGTATTAATATTTGGAGGAAGAAACATGTGACAACTGACACGCTACAATAAAATTTCCGGATCAGATTTGAACTACGCTACAGAGAGGTATATCGCAGTGCAGAGTCTAATTAATTATTTTTTTGGAACTCGTTAAATATTTTATAAGCCTTATACTTTCCTTATAAAACATGTGTTGGATATGTTTTTCGAATTCGCACTAAAACTAAATTCGTTCGATGACTTATTTTATAAAATCTCATAGACCTAACAGATTTAATGAACTTCTTATTTAAATTTTAAAATGAAACAGCATAACATCCTCATAACAGCGATGCGTAAACATGAGTAACCAAATTTTGTTTCCTAACCTCACGGGCTTGGTAAAAGGAACGCGTGTGGCTGCATCACAACGCACATTATGAAGAAGCATGAGCAGAAAATGGAAACTGTACGGTGTCTTGGAAATCTTACCAGATGTGAAACTCAGCAAGCGACTTGCCAGTAAATGTTTGCAAACAACAGATTTCTTGAGTTTCGTTAATTTGTTTGCACAGAAAACCGTCTTCCATTTTGAATGTTACTATCGGTGTGCCTAATCACATTGTTATCGGAATCTGTGTCGAGTGGAACTACAGTTGAGGCTAAAAGGGCCATATTTAGTTCATCATTGTTTTATTTAGTATGAATGCAAAAATGACCTACCTATTAAAACAGCTGTTTTCTAAACTGTTGTGTTTTACCCCACCAGGTTCTGCTCGAGGTTTCTGATGACTGGTTGCCATATTAGTGACACATTTATGACTTATTTGGAGTTGATGATAGAAGCATCAGTCAGGATCGAACCCGAGACATTGTAAATACTAGGCAAGTGTCGAGCATAATCCTCGTACAGTGGATAAATCTAGTTTTGATCTGCAGAACCCCCTTGTTAACTAGTCAGGTTATCTCGTGCGTTGGGTTTTGAAGTGATTTAACACAAATGAACTTCACTTTGACCACCATGATACGAAATGGCGGATAGTTAAATATTAATTCTCTATAATTAAACTTTAATTTTCAAATACGAACGCTCTCAGAACGATGCTATTAATTTCTATTACTCTGCACAAATTCAATCACATTCAAACGGATTGGCGTTAAGTTAAATATTGATATGAAGTGATGTCAGCGCTTGCCAACTAATTCGAAAATGGTTCTCTGTTGCGTAGAGTAAGAGACACTGTTATGAATATATCTGTTCTGTAACAATGCTATCGGAACAATTATGTGGTCTTCCTTAAATTCAGCACTGTTATTCCAATGGGAATATCACAGTCCTGTGCATTAATGCCAACAATGTCTGAAGTCAGTGAATCAAAAGTAAAGTATAGGGCTCTAAAATGTTACTTAACCATTTCTTTAACTTTTCAAAACTAGGGCCTTATTGTCCCATGCTTCTAGACTCGCGAGACGCATATTTATATAAGAATGAAATTTATTTAAAGAAAATGGCTGTCTTCTGGATTGTAACGCCGTCTATTATCACCCTTATGGTGGAGGCAGCAAGAACCCTTGAAACCAGACTAAAAACCTCAAATTCTACTTACATTTATTGAAACTTCATGACAGCTTGTTAATAATGGTGCTAAATTTTGTTATTATTGCAGACAGGTTTACATTTTAGATTCTACACAATAACTTTCTTTAACAATATGAGTCATTAGTGGAATATTTGACACAACTCTTTTGATTGAGACGTCTTTGAATATCAGGTTTAATATTTTGGAACGAGGGGCTTGTGGTGGAGCACGTAAGGTGTAATGACGGCTGCACAGTCTTGTAAAAACTATAGGTCGGCCGGAAATAAAAGAATTCTTGCAGCAGGGAACGTAATGCGAAGTTGTAGCATGCAACACGGGAGAAGTAAGAGTTCTGAGAGCAAAACGCTTATAACAAAATCCCCCTTCTGTGCTATATTCTTCGGTAGCTTTATAACTACAACTGTTGTTGGTGTTTTCTGCGAAATATTGCTTCAGGCAGTGGAGGGCAAAGACTGCAGACTTACTTCGCTCGAGTGCTGTTGCGACACTAAACTTTCGTTCCTCTTGTTCGTCGTTGGTAAGGGAGGAGTTGGTGGGGGAGGTAGTTGACGCGCTGAAAGTTCTGCTTGCCATCAAGATGTTACCTTCTTTAAGGAGGTTCTCACTCCGGTCAGGGGTTTATGGTGTGTCCGGTATTGTGGAAAGTGGTCCATTCTCTCCTGAGATTTTATCGCTTTAGTACGTAAAGGGAACAAGATTGTTGTCGCCGTGAAACAACAGTCTGACTGACAGTGGTCGTCGTACTTTGAACAAGCCGTTATTGTATTCAGAGTAAAATTGCTTAATATGACATGGGTGTATGTCGTCCATTATTTAAATTTGTTTCGATTTTCGATTTTTCGTTTTCATTTCATCCACTGGTTGAAACAAAAAAGTTTTCTTCTTGAAAGCGACTATAAACATCAGTGTTTCGTCTGGCATCATTACCAACTTGTGTGATGAAACCAAAAGTGGTTCAAGCTTCAGTAGTTTTTTGAGACAGTTTGTAAGTCTTTATAAACTATCTTGTAAATTTTTGTAAATATCCTATAGTTAAAAATATCTCAGGCCTGTGAATCATGCTTCGTATTTTATCTGAGTGTTTTAAAATGTGTTAAACGATATATCGCACATATTTACTTTACGAATGATATCTAAATAATGGATTTGTATATCGATTATTAAAATGTTGGCTGTGTATACAACACGAGTATGGAAATTTATATAAGGAGCCTCAGAAGCCTTTCTAGGAAGTATTCTTTTGTGCCTGAACCTCTAGGCGACGTTCTTCATCTATATGCAATTTATCGTCCAGACAAAGACTTGCAAATAACGAATTCGACGATCCGTCGTACCGTTTAACTGTTATGTGAGCAATTTTTTTCCGAATACTCTGTACAGTTTCTTATTTGGTTGCTGCTAAGACTTTTCTATCAAGAACTCGAGTTTTCTAGCTTTAACCATCATATACAATATCTTGATATTATATGAATGGAAATGTAAAAAAAAACAACTGTAGGTTTATTATGTTGTTCTGTTTTATGTGAAGATTTAGATACCGGTATTTTATTTTAGAAATATTGGTCCGTGTGTTATTAATCTCCACTTTACCAACTAAGTGTCTATTTATATAGGAACATAAAGGTAACGACACGAGCCCTTGCCGATTTTTCAGAAAATATTATTCAACGTTTGTCAATGGAACTGTTTATATTGACTCCGAGCTCGTCCGTTCCACGAACGATTCTCGCCCAACTTACGTCTCCAATGATATTTTTCCTAAACAGTTCCATTGAAAAACGTTGAATAATATTTTCTGAAAAATCGGCAATTGCTCGTGTCGTTATCTTTACGTTCCTATATAAATAGACCTTAACGCGATCGAATAATAATCCTGGCGATTCTATAGAGCGGTGAATGGAAAGGTGAAGTTTATAGTCTAGTGCAAAATCGGCAGTCATCTGCAGGAGCAGAGGGATTTCTTAAAACTCACGTATGAGGATTTGAATGCGATAGATGTTTGGAAGTTTTCGTGATTTTTTAGGTTTGTCTCTTGTGTCTTATGTTGATGATAAAACCATTTTCATTTTGTAAATGACGTTACAGATCATAAAATCAGTCATAATTTATCTGTAACTCAGTACAGGTAATTGATTCTATTCTGTTTAATTCCCTTAACATTATTGTATTTATTTTGTTTTGTCTTACAATATTCGTATTATAAATATTGTACATAATATGAATTCTTAATAGAATGAGTTTTTTGGAGCTGTATTTTATTTTAAATTTTTGTGAAATAAATGAAACAAACATAACTTCTGGTTGAGATCAACGTGATTTAGATATTCTAAGAACAAAATTCTTGGAATAATTTCTGTTGGTTTGTGGTTTGAATAGACAGGATTCTTGGATAGGACGGGGAACGTTGTATTGCATTCCTCTTCATGAACGAAAAACCAATACTGGAAGCAGCACACCAAACACACGGTGATATTTCCGTCAACTTTATCGCCTCGCTGAATTGAACGTGATTTGTGCGACAAATCAATTCAGCAAAATAATGGAATGAGTGGATTGGGAGTTTGCTATTTGAAAAGGAAAAAGTACCATCCATGAACCATATCCAGAAATATTTTAAATTTATGTGCCTTTGGTCTCTTGCTTACTACAAAACCATAAAATATTACGTTACTTTGTAGTGATAGCTGCTTTACAAACTTAAAAAATCCCATTACAACATGGTTTTATTAAAAACCTTCTAACTTCATCGTATTATTAAATGATGGTGATTTTTTGAACGTGTTTTTAAATTCACACTTTGTGACGGAAACGGAGAGGTAATACATTTGACAGTGATACTTCATTGTTTAATATAACTGCTGAAATTTTTATTTTCCATCGGTTATACGTGACTGTAAACGGTTACAACTTCTGTTTAATTAATATTTTAATTAAAAATTGAGTTAGTTGAATTCATATGACAACTAAAAGTTATTGAAAAATCCTTAAATATTGCCAACGCAATGGATATGAAAAATATGTTTTGCCTTTATGACATAAATATTTACTTTACGTTGGATATGAAGAGATTATGCTTTTATGTTTTTGGACATTATATTTACACTTCGCATCCCAGGCATGAACTTCCGCTGTTAACACATTGCCAAATAAATTACCTTCAGTATTGACGTAGGCTGAACAACGAACTTTCATTCAGGATATGGGTAGTGCGACACCATTACACACTAGTAGCCTACAACTAACCGTTGTTTTCCTCAGTCACTTCTGGCGATTGTGTTAGAGCCGCTACTTCTACACTCAATCTACCACGTTATATTTGGGTTTGGTTGGATTAGGTTTATCCTATCTACACCGCCCAAATTGTGTTGGGATTTTATAGGATAACTTATTACATACAGTAGTTAGGAGAAGTAGAAAGGATTACATAAAAATCGGTTTATTACACATTTTACTAATTATCGATAGGTGTTCTATAATGTTTTTAGGAATTGTGTACATTGCCTGAATTACGACATTTTTCCTTAACATCTCAAAACGAAAGTTTTTCCGAGACCTGGCTCTGCGTTCGGAATGGAGCATCAGTGGTTTTGAAAATCATTATTCATATAACAGGTTCATAATAGTGAGTAAGTGTTCCTCAACTTGTTACCTCCTGGGCTTGGTAATTGACGTACCGTTCATGGTTCATTCTATAAACTCAGAAGAAGCAATTTAAAAGTTTTCTCCACAAAAGAAACTTTTAATTCGTGGCTTACAGAAGTAGGCCTGCACTTTACTAGGCTCAGCAACTGCGTGGTCTTTTAACGAATTAGGCGTAGGTGTAGCTGGATTCTGGAGGAGGTCGTTTCACGCAGTAGTTGCGGGTTTTAAATGCATTAATTATTCCTGCAATCGATTACCAAAACTGGCTGCTCTGCTGAAAATGGTCGTCTTTTACTTTATTCTCATCATGTTTTAGCCTTGCCTGCTAATCTGAGATTTTAGGTTCTTTCCACGAGAAGTATTAAGATGACTTCTTCTTGCCTAATTTAATCCAGTATTTTCTACGCGACCAAATTCAAATTTAACGGTTTTAAATATTTCAAAAAATTATATGTAATTTTAAGCGATGAATCATTATGAAAGGAACTCTGACATTACGTAAGGCACGTGGGATGTATGGTTCCGATGGATTAGACCTTGTAAGCATCATCATCATCATCATCATCAGAGCCGGGGCAGCTCAGAGTAGTGGATTCAGATACCGATAGGGGTTGGAATTCTCGTCACTACATTGTTTCCGACTTTAAACCCAGCCAGTCTCCTACCCATTGGTTGCAAAAGTTTATTTCCCCGGAAGACCAGGATAAGAAACGCCGAGAAACGTTAAGCAGAGTTTGTAACTGCACTGTTACTGGAGACGATGATGCTCATTTGTAGAATTTACCGATGTCAGGGTAAAGGAATGGAAATTAAAAAGAATTTCACCCGCAATATGAATGCTGTTTTAGGGAATATTTTTATATTACGTGTAATTTATTACAGGCGAGTATATTGCCCCTATAGTAGAGGCAGTAAGGACCTCTGAAACGCCGGTAAACTTCTACCAGACCACACGGCACAACAACCCAGAAGACAGTTATTTAATAAAATTAGACTTTGTGGCTTAAGTTCATGTCTAAATTGAATAATCATATTGGTATAGATTAAAATGTTGTAAAGAACATTTCCGAAAACCGGGTCTTCCAATTTTTTCCCCTGTCACTGGTGAACTGCCGACACGTTGTCTTCCTCTAAAGACGTCTATTTGGAACTGGCTGCTCTGCCTGAAGTTTTATCTTGGATTTCCTCTGGCTGTTTCAATAGAATGCTTTATATATAGTTCCTTACATCATTCCCTGCTTCTTCTTCGTCAATGCCCTCAATTTTAATGGGTACAGTTTCTGCCTACCCGCAACACACTGAGATTAAACGTGCATACGTCACATAAGCGTAATTTGTATCCTAGCAACAAGACTTGGTAGCAGTAGTGCCTATTCAACTCAGCTACATTGTTGACACTGTGGGTGTGGAGCTGCTTTCATGTTAAAGGAGCTTTTTGTTGTGTGTATAATTGAATGTCACTTCTGCCTGTGTTAATGGTGACGATGACGTCATGTTCGTAACGAATAAGATATAAAAGTTTTAATTGAAGGCAACATATACGTCTGTTGGGAAACGAGGTGTAGCAGTCGCCATCATCCATGTACTAGGAGGATTAAAAATAGTATTAAAATATATTAAAATTGTCCGTCAATCACAATAAAATAATATAAGATAATTAAATGGTTAAAATATTATCCTTTGATCCGTATCGAGTACTCGATTTACATATGGAACATTCTCGACATGTTTCGGCTTTCATAGAACCGTCATCAGGTGTATGTTATAAACTCTTAATTCAATTACTAATTTTTAATTTTCGTATCATTTCTTCATTTTTCACTTTGTATCAACATTTGTTGTTGTATTATATATCATTGATACAATCGTATTGTCGGAGTGATGTTAATGCTGCGTATATTTGTCTGTGAATTAAAGGATTCAAACCATTAATGAAATTGAATATAGAAAACAAAATAAATTAAATTAAAGTAAACGTATAAACTTACCAGAGAAGTAATATCGAATTTGTAAGAGGAGAGATCAGAAGTACATCGTATCGGAGCGAGGTTGGTTATTGACTGCGATGTTAGTGGGTGAAAGGCGGTTTGTCAGGGTTGGGGTCAAGGTACTGGAGTGCATTAAAAATGGGGTTGTTAAGCAAAATGTTATTATCATTAAGGCATATGTTTTGTTTATAAGTTTGATATATGTGATATTTTTCTATTGTATCTCTGTGTCTTTTGTTTTTTACTATTTTTAATATGTCCATTGTTTCATCAATTGTGTTGTAAGCATGTCCTGTATTGAGAATGTGTTTAGAGTATGCATATACACTGTTAACAAAAAACATTAATTGCATTTTAATTTTTTTAAAGTTTTTACAGTTACCTCGCTTGTTGCATTAATATTCGCGCACATTCTTTGTAGTTAAGTTCCGTATAAACGTATGTACCATTAAACAACAAAGCAGGTCTACTGTGCACGAACATTATGGGGCCTGTGCCCCAACAAAGTTTTGGAACAGAGAAAATTCCTTCTTGTCGCACTAAGTTGCTTTGATCTGGGAATACGCCACACTTCAACTGCTCTGGTTCATGGAGCCCGCAGTCATTAATTTATAATTATATTTCCACAAATATGGGTTTATATCCTCTTCTCACTCTCGAGTTTTTGTTACTGTACGTCTTGTCCATGAAAGGGACACGGTTTCTTGAACATGGTCGTGACATGCTCATGAATAGATCCCAAAATACACGGCCTTTGTGTAGGTGTTGTAGGTAAATTTCGTTAGCGGCTCTGTTTAGAGAAATGCCTTAATACATCATTAATTTATCCGGTAATTTCTTATTTCTGTTGAGTTGCATCAAAGACAAAGGCCCAGAGTAAGTTAGCAAATCAGATATGGCACGGCTTTTCGAGCATAAAGTCCGTCCCTCCAAAAGCAAAGTAGCATCGAGTGAAATGCTTTGTTATTGTTCGCGTAGTAGAAACTCAACCTGTGTACTGTTTCTGCTTAATGAGTATTATTCTAGTCTAGTCAGCACTGAATGATTAATGGTTTCAAATTATACTCAGTTGCACGTTAAATATATTAAAGAAACCAGACTATAACGTCTGTCAGTAAGTCGTAGCAATGGGCTGGACGACCGTCTGGGATTTTTCTCTTCGCTATCATGTCCTAAGCACCTCTGGGGTCCACCCAGTATTCTGCTCGCCGGGTAACTTTCATCGGGGTAAAGCGGCCAGAACGTGGAGTTGCCCGCTCAACTCCATCTGGTGCGGACATTAAGAATACATCGTGCGTCATACGTCTTAATGGCTTGGTGATTACTCACATACGTACGTAATCTTTCTTTCGCTGTCCTGTGCTTTTCACGTTAACAAGAAGACAGACAGGAGCTTCGTGCAGACATTCTTACGCGTCTTTGCACCACGTGCGTATAACAGGCGGATATAATGCGATATGCTTCATCTCTGAAATCACTGAAAGGTTTTCGGCGGGTCAACCCGGTCTAGTGCTTGGCAGAAGTGAATATTCTTGTCAGTTATCAGTGCCTCTTCTTGTGTAACTGACGTGGTCGGCCGTTACAGAGCTCGAGAAAATGGTGATCAAAAAGTACAACATATCGGAAGACGACTTCCGGGTGATGGAGACAGTGGTGCTCAAGACGGAGCCCCACAAGGCGGGCAAACAGTGGAAGTTCGCCGGAGCCTTCTACTACGCTACCACCGTTCTCACCACCATCGGTAAGTAGCGCCCGATTCGGGGGTAACATAATCTTGCTCGAAGACCCGAATCAATTTCTGGATATACGTCCCTAAAAGATATATACACACAAGGTTAATATTTCGTATTATAATGTGTATACATGTTGTAGGTTTTGAGATTTTAATGGCTCTGCGTCCGAAGATGGCTGTCTTCTGGGTTGTAGTGCCGTGTAGTCTGACGATGGAGGCAGGAAGGAGCTCCAAAACGTTGATTATGTTCTACCAGACTACACAGCCCAAAAGAAGGCCATTTTGTGTATACATCTTTTTGAAACGCTGTAAATTTGTTCGGCATGAGCATTCTTTGTAATTTGTTATATTATGTTACTTATTTAGCGTGAACAATTATTTTTACCTAAGTCTTTAATACTTTTTTGTGTCATATTTACATAATTTGTTTCAGAAAATGCCACTAACTAATGAAGTGCAATCCAACACACTATGTCATTATGAAACAGTTTTTCTCTTATAAAAGAAATCGCCTATTCTGTTCTGGCGCGTCATTAATACGTCATTATATAATTCAAGTAAAATACGATTTAACATTAAACATATTAATAAATACTATAATCGCCATAATAATTGTGTGCTTTTGTCGGTTAATAGATTATTGCTGCAAATAATATGGGCCCAAGTAACAAAAACACATAAAATATGAAATAAGTTTAAGCATTAAAATATTGCGTCCTTATGAAATGAAATCTAGTGAGATTTCAGGTTCTCAAGGAGGCGGGTGTGATGAAGACGTCTTCTGGGTTGTTGCGATCGCCCTGATGATGGAGGCAGTAAGCACCTCTAATACGTCTGTAGAGTTTTACCAGACTACACGGCGCAACAACCCAGGAGACAGACAGTTTAAAATGTAACCCAATCTAATTCTCGTTAGTGGTACGTCCTTCGTGACTTTGTCGCAGGGACCTAATTTCGAAAAAGTTTAAACCACGCGAAAATGAAATTACCAGAAAGTCAGAAGACTTTTTAACTAGTCATCCTGACCTAACACACTGACAATTTTTTTTTAATTCTACGAAGATGTTTAACTGCTACATTCTGCGCATTACACAAATTAAAACCGAAACTAAACTTGAAACTAATTTAGTTTCCATTTTGGTAGTGACATTTGTTTATATTCTAGTAATTACATCCGTGTAGGAAACGCATCTATTTGTGATGCGTCCTCCGACATTGTTCTCTGCAACGGCAAAGCTAATGGGATTGGGCACCAGACGTAACGATTGGTCGATGTGATTAGGTACTGCTATTTGCTCCACACCAGAGACAACGCCTTTTACGTCATGCATCACAACATGCTCTGAAGGCTGAACTGGCCATGACCATTAGCGGAGTGTTGTTCCTTCAGAGAAAACTTGTTTAACGAAAACGTAATTACCGCCATCAGTAAATTAATTCCGGAATCGTGTCGCTTCTGAAAAGTCACACTTCCATGATTACACAAACAAAGCTTCACCAATGAAGTACACACCGCAGTTTAAGTATTTCTGCCTTAGGCTTCTGAAAAGTGAAGGGCGCATCATTTATGTACCTGGAAGGCTGTGGGCGCTCAGTGAGTCTGGATTCTAATGACTCTTCCTCACACAATACCAACACAACCAAGGTAACTTGAATCCGTACGTGTACAGAAAGTGTTCATACCAAAAAAAAATTAGACTTACTGTAATTATATAATTCTTCTCGGCTTAATTAATGCCTAACTCCATCATTGTCATTCAGAAATCTCTGTTGCAAAAAGCATTACATTTTTTAAAGGACTAATACTCAAAACTCTAATAGACGAACTGAATTATTTTTCTATTGGGCTGTTCAGATATGTCTTTACTTTCAAACTGGGTTTATGACACATACTGTCATTATTAAAACAATATACTTGTTAAAATATAAAAATATAAATACATTATTTGAACACTAACACTGCTTAACGACCTATACGTTTTAGCTTTTGTTGGTCACCTTCAGAGGCTCTAGCAACTGTTTTCAATAGAAATGGTGTTCAAATTAATAATTTTACTCCCTTCTAAAAGTACAGTGTATGGTAAATTAATATGCAAAGTTTTTCTGATCTCTCCTCTTACAACTTCGATATTACTTCTCTGGTAAGTTTATACGTTTACTTTCATTTATTTATTTTGTTTTCTATATTCAATTTCATTAATGGTTTGAATCCTTTAATTCACAGACCAATATACGCAGCATTAACATCACTCCGACAATACGATTGTATCAATGATATATAATACAACAACAAATGTTGATACAATGTGAAAAATGAAGAAATGATACGAAAATTAAAAATTAGTAATTGAATTAAGAGTTTATAACATACACCTGATGACGGCTCTATGAAATCCGAAACATGTCGAGAATGTTCCATATGTAAATCGAGTACTCGATACGGAACAAAGGATAATATTTCAACCATTTAATTATCTTATATTATTTTATTGTGATTGACGGACAATTTTAATATATTTTAATACTATTTTTAAATAAAATCACAATATGACGCACCTACAATATCTTAGGAGGATTAAGAAAAATGTTTGCAATATTGGAATATTTCCGTTGTAGGGTTGGCAGCACTGCTGAGACCTGTCCGTGCTGTATCTCGAGTAAGTTTGGCGTAAATATGGCTGCTACTCTGTTCTCGAGTAATTATAGACGCCTCACACTTGTGGCTTAAACTGAAGGTATAGATATTAACATGAGCTTTCTATGCAGTGGGCAATAATTATTCATTTTTGATTGTGTGGGGTATTGAGGTAAGTTTGATCTTTATAATCTTTCGGAAATATTATCTACTCCAATTCTAATGGCTCTCTTGCAAACACGACAGTATATCTTCGCAATCCATACGAGTCGGAAATTTTCTTGATCGTCAGAAGGAATATTATTTTCTCAAGAAGGACTGTGTTCCATGCTATGGTTAGTATGCTGGGTTACTGGTATAAGTATGGCACAATGACTTACAGTAAGAAGGCACAGTTGAACACGCAAACAAAATCAACTTAATGTCAATACAATCGTGTTGTAATCAATCAGCTGTAGTTAAAATATCGAAAGTATAGAAATATCAATAAATTTGACAATAAATCTGAATTAAATGAGGTTCAAGAAACAGAGAAGAAACAAACAAACCACGTTTTGTGAAATGTGGATAATTATTTCCTGAATTATAAGGTATGCTTGGCCCAAACTGTTGCATGTTGAGTTAGACGTTTGGGGGCGTGTTTGTTGCGGGGGGGGGGGTGAAATGAGTCACTGTCACGCGATTATTCTGCTCAAATAACGGAAATGGGCTCACCCATTGCCACACATTTTGAGAGCCAGATACAATGTTTGCATTGTTCTTAAGAAATTAATAATAACGCTAACATCTTAATAACCTTTATATTTCGGAAATTCATTGAATTTCGAATCTGCTGTGAGACGTTTTAAGGACTGTATCTAATAATATGAATGACAAATAATGCAGAGGATAGGCCGACAATCGTAATTTAATGACTGTACGCAGTTGGTACTGTACAGTTTGTCAGTGATAATGTTTAGTTTATGGATACTTTCTCGTATGTACACGAAAAACATTCATTTTTCGAAAATGTTTGAGACACATTAAATTCGTCAAATGTTAACTAACAATACGTTCATAATATCGAAATATACAGAATTATAATTTACCTGTGGTTATGAATGAAGGGGAAACTTAGTTACTGACATTAAGGTAAGAACATAAATTGAGAATTTTTGAGAACATGTTTCTGACGATAATATTTTGAACTACGAAGGCAGCAGTGAAAGGAAACGTGCGCTTATAGACAGAATTTTAATTAAGTTTTATTCAGGAAAATGGGGGAAAAAATAATACGTCATCGGACTAGCCTTTTTTTTTGTATAGTAACATAAACTGAATAATCATCAAAACTTGTCAATTAAAGTTTATTTGCTGACGGGCTTTAAGCTCATGTGCAAAATTGTACTGTGCGAAGTATAAGCTCTGTTTCCTTATATTTATAGAAAGTTTTTCTGACGTATCGTAAGTGCTGTCTCCATCGTGAACATGGACATTCTGTATCTCTCTTTACTTCTAGGTTTATATTCACCCGGATATAACCATCTAAACCATCGTATTTAATATCTTATTCCTCTGTTAATATCTGCTACGCGTTTACCTTAACAAAGCCTTATTAATTTTCAGCAAGGCCTACTGGTATTGTTTTGTTACGGGATTGTAATTCAGAAACCTAAGAACGTGACACCAGTACATAACGTCTGAGCTGTTATTTGATCTTCGTGTTATTACACAGTGAAGCTCTGTCTTCTCCATGGCTCTTGTAAGACACGGAATTAGAACGAAGGTGGAGGGAAACATCTCGTGGGTTATTAAAGAGACGTCTCTGTGCGTTAAGACAACAGACCTACGTCATATCTTATTGCTATTCACAGAGCACACAGCACAGACTCCTGCACACGACCATCAATGTTCCATCAGCAGTTTGCTCTACAGTGGAATGTAATTACAGCGTCTGCAGTAATTTTTCTGTATTGGATCTAATGTCGAGGTCGAATGGTTGGCAGTCCTGCTTTGTATTCTGTATTCGAATGTCGACCTAGAAAGCGATTATCCTGTGTGTGATTGTTTATGAAATTCAGTTACCTTCCGAGGCCGGATCTTGCTTTTTATAACAGTGTATAGTGTATATTAATAAAGAAATAAAAATATAACAGTATGATTTAGGACGGGTGGAATATTATGTTTTTTGGGGTGAATATAATAAACCCAAGGGAAGGACACTTTAGGGTGGCTATAGCACAGTGAACGAACTGCTATTAACACGTGAGATTTGAGGTTTTTATGGCGGTGAGCATTATGATGTCGATCGTCCGGGTTTTGACGACATGTAAACTCGTCGGTAGATGCAAACATTTGGGAGAAACATACTGTCTCAATCTTCAGCCCTGAAGAGTTTTTTTTCTGATCTAACATTCCTTTGGCATAATTAACTTCGCCATTGTTTTACTGCAGAAACATTCTTACATTTTTTCTAACTTTGAGCTGCGTTGATGCGTTGGCCTTCAATCAACTGTGTTGCCGGAATTTCTCAAATCGACTTAAAAGCTTTCCATACTGCTGCTACAGAAAAAACGTGAGGTAGAGTTCTTCCATTTCAGTCTGTCAGGACCACTTACCATGTCATATTATTTCGAAATTATATCGTATAACTTATGTGACATTAAAATTCTGCGCCTGTCGTTGAAGTACCAATCTCTTGAGACTTTATGGCCAGTAAAGTGTTTTTTTATATTTTTACATTTCCCTCCAATGCAGTAACAAAATCTTGAAAGTTAGAGTATAGATATTGTTTTACGAGATTTTCATGATGAACACAATAGTAGATAACAGCTTCTTCATACATCTCTCTCCTGTCGCAACTTATTCTGTATTTTGTACTTCTCAGCTTCTGTCTTGACACCAAAACGCGAGAGGTCCCTGCTTCAACCTACCAAAATCTCCAAAGTTACAGTTCAGAATGCATGAACAAAAGGACGAAACATTATATAGTATTGTCCTCTTTTCAAAGTTTAAACTGTTATTTAATTACATTTTGTAGTGGATTAAATTCACCGGAAGATAATTCTATATTAATCCTACAGCTCGGTTATTATTTGCTTTGAATCTCTTTGGAGTTTGTTTAATTAATATGTATAAATTCACTCCGTACTGCAAAGAAAACAACTCGTAACCCTTTCAAAGATCAACTGGTTAATACCGTTTAGGATAATGATTCAAAACTTTCAAACACAAAATGCAGAGTTACTGATTATTAAAATCGTTGGTAAATATAATTACCATTTAGCCTACAATATTAATCCTTGTATTAAAAATCTTGCACTTCGTTAATTTACCTTAGATAGCAATGCAAGGGAAAGTGCAGAATGGATGTAAACCTGGGAAGTCTGTGAGAAATAGATTTTTAAACATTATTTTATGCCTTTCCTGACACGAAAGAAATGCATTAAAAGGGCAAAGTGTAAAATACATTTAAACTATCCACATAACTTTAACATAAAGGCAACGTCTGAAGGATGTCTTGCTTCCGTTAGGCACTGCTTTAAAATGCAAAGCTATGAGAAATATGTATACAGATATTCAAGTAATTGCTTACTCTACATCAAAAACAAAACACCCGGAAGTGAAATGTTATGATGAAAACAAGTTTCGAGATTAGCCTAGACACTATGATAGTTCCTTAGCTTCATAAGGTACATGGTACAGAGAATTGTATGAGTTACATAATTTAATAAATTCGAATACTTTTTTCGTAGTTAATATTTGAGTGTGGTCGTGCTCTTGGTATAAAATTCTTGTATTTTCTTTTCCTTGCTTCGTGATCCACTCTGTCTTGTGGTCTCTACATTGTATGCAGTATGCTACGTCTCACTACGTTTTTTGACAAACCTTGACATTACTCTCCGTTCTTTTTCCGCTACTGCTGCTTCTGTCTGGAAAAAATGTACTCTGCGTTCTATTATATACGAGGAACACGGCCAACTCACAGAGCGAAAGCCTCACATATCAAGCATATGATACGTTATTTGCACGTGTACCTTATAACTCGATGCCGAAGGCTCGCCTTCTGCTCAAATATTTAAAGTTACCGTAGTGTTTTAAAAAGTAAAATAGCTGGGAGTCACTCTAAAGTGTCAGGTACCATACTTAAAAATTAATTCCACAGTATACGTAATACGCTGTGTAGTTCTGAAGACATGTTTGTGAGGACGTGCGTTTACGAGCCTTAAGTTCAAGATAAAAGAAAGGACGTCAGATTGTTCTAGCGGCAAAGTTGAACCGAGTTCATACGTCATTCGCAGGCTGGCTGCAGAAATCGCAATATAGATACTGATAGAGTCAAAGACCCAAAGAACAGTTTCGTCCTCGTTAAATTCTACTATGGTTATTTATTCTCTTCATATAGAAGCCTGTTCAAACATCCATTTTAACTTGTGAACCATAATTCAAAATGTGACCTTTGAGGTTCTCACGGTGGTGGAGATACCGATGTTATTTTTATACGTTCTAACGCCGTTGACTTGCATTTTGATACTAGCCCTGAAGACGGGTCCGGTATATTTCACCGAAACGTTGGTACCTAACTACAACTCCACATGGTTTTGCAATGAAGGTGGCCGTTACATATGAACCAGTACGGAATATTGGCAATAATTTTAGACCGGTCTAACTGTGAGGATAACAAGAAGGAAGAATTATGTACACAGAGTGGCCTCATGCACGAAATGCTTTCAAAGGCTTCGTTTATTAACCTTTAAAACCCTTTAGTAAATTTATGTACCTCCTTATTTAACAGTTACTAACTCTTTATATTGTCCACAGGATGTATTCAAGTTACGTGTTTAGTATGATTCTCAGTGTAAACAACTGATATTTCCTTAAGCAGCTTAAGCCAACTAAAGTTTGTAATTGAGAGGCGTTCTGTTTCCTTTGCGGTAAGAACTGAATTTTAAACATCACTTATTCGACTTCAAAGGATTAGTTTTATCTTTAATTTTAACTAAAATTCCTGGTTGAAACAGTGAAGATGGCACAAACGCCCCAAAATACTGACAGTATTTGGAATTCCCCAACCATTCTGCTTGCATGAAGACGGAAAAGTTAATGTATCGTTTCTTATTTGCGAGTAAATGAGAACAAGTCTTGTGGAACTGCCAGATTTTTCCTAAATAAATATTTATTAAACTTCTAATAGAAGTTTTTGTACATCCTGAACTGTGCCATAGAATGCAACAGTCTTTAATAAGTGTGCTCCTTTTTGCTGAAGTTGCATATTTCTATCAGAGTCTGTTTTCAACGACTCCAAAATTTGACTAATTCACGTATGAAGACGTCACATATGATTTTGAATATTGCATAATATTTCAGAGGAATAAGTTTTTTCACTGTATTGAGTTGTTTAGAACACGTAGAAGTCATTAAAATTAACTTACAAAACTCGTTGAAATTCAGCGGGTAAACATTAAATTGAACGAATAATTTCAAGAGCTTTAACGTTCACTTCACATTTTAACGGGCGCATTAATGATGGGGCTTATCTCCTAGGCTAATGTCGAATAGGGATACATGCAATTTTAAAACCAATAAAAGCCCATGCGTGGTAATGCGCTGAAACGTTTAGCACATGACAAATCCCGAGAGACGAACCCCTGTACACACTGGATATGAAGCTTGGTGGACTCCATTGCCGGTCTGAACCTTGTGATAAAGAGAAAAATTTTGCAGTGCCGTTCATCCAGAACACGGCGTAGTTCCTACATTGACAGGACTGTCCCAGTAATTGATATTCAACTAATATAAAGTATTGGCTTAAATGCATGTAATAAGAACTAGGAGTATGTAACGTGTTAAATATTTCATTGCGATTTATGACTTTATATTTTAAAGTAAAATATCTTAGAATTGACCATAATGAAACTGAGAGCTTCTACATTTGATGTAGCGTTTGTGATGTTATGGGTCTCCCTGATTATGAAGAAAGTAAATTCCCTTGAAACGTCGGTAAACTTATACGAGGCTGCACATTTAAACACCAGAAGACAGTCAATTTCACTTAGTGTATTCTTTTGGCTGTACTCTGACTATACGTCAGGCGTGTGTCGATTTAAATTTACGTCATGCAGTTAAATTGGTCGTATATTTTTATCTCGTGTTTACCCTCAATGCCTATCCACTAATAATAACAACACACATCACCGTTGGTCCATGTATCATACGAACCTGTACATTCGGAATCCAGAATGAGATGTACAAACCAAAATGTTATTACAGCACTCTGATAGCATGGAGTCATAAAAATTAAACAATTTCAATGCTGCAGTTAGCAAACGCGAACATAACACTCTGTCACAACTCGGATGATATAATCTGAAGTTCGTTGCCTTGGAAATCTCAAATCTAATAAATTCATAATACGATTTTCAACTGGATATGTCACTACTTAAGCTTCCTTGTTCCTTAAGCTGCCTCGTCTGTGTGTTCTCTGATAATAACAGCTTAAAAAGCTACAACCCAGACACTTCCTTTGTGATGCTTACGTCGCAGTTAGACACTTCAAGTCGAAATCCTTGATGACACGAGCCTCTTCCACAGTTATTTTTATACCAGAAGACGGAGCTCCTGTCAGAGACCGTATTCTGATGCATGACATTATATACCTCCCTGTTTTGGTATTCTGTGGATGTCTTCTGGCGCCTGTGTTTAAGTCCCTCAACAGCATGACCCTAAAGGACTGGGTGAGATCAACACATGTAGCAGACAGACTACTAGTGCCAACACATTAACACGAATTTTCTCTCAAGTCTTATTGCAGTTGTAAAGAGCTTGAAAAGGATCTTCTAAGCCGTCATTTTGAAGAAATAAAAAATACTATGAAAATGTAGTTTGATACTTCTAACTATATTCTTAGAAACAGTTAAAGGTTTTAAAATTGTGAAACGCAGTGTTTACGGAAAGTAAGCTTGATCTTAGCTTCATGTACATGTAACAACAAAATGAAACAGAAACATTTTCAAAAGCCTGCTGTGTCTAACAGAGGCGATATGTACCTCTGAAACGTCGTTGAATTTCTACAGGACTATACGTCGCTACAACCCAGGAGGCGGCCATCTTTAAATTTAATGCTGTTTCTTTGACTCGCGTCCCATAGAGCGCATTTGTCTCTCTCATCATTCCATTTCTGTGAAGTTCTCGGACATACGAGTTTCCCAAGACACCTGTTAGGCAGCTTCCATCGTCTTGTGATCGCACCGTGTTTTTGTTTTCTGTCATGTCTTTCAACTAAAATTCGATCAAAGAAATTAAGTTT
This sequence comes from Zootermopsis nevadensis, assembly GCF_000696155.1. Next base: position 368,933 of record NW_019060388.1, on the reverse strand, counting down.
ATCGGAGAGATACACACAGGGCAAAGTCTTTCCAGTAACCTCCCCTCCCCGAGATCTGTAGATCATATATAGGACGTTAGCTCTCCATGAGGGTCCTTCCCTTTGCAGTGAGAATATTGAGAGAAATTTTATACATAGATCCTCTACCCTAGATACAATATTGAATATTGTATTAATACTTTTTTATCGTATGTTGGTACTCGCCATCTTGTAGGCAGGATATTTGATTCTGTTTCTACGTAAGGGACTGTCGATTTTATTTTAGATTGTGTGCTACTTTAAGGGTAATTATAGTCACTTGATATTTTACTCTCTGTACGTCTGGGTTGAGTATTAATGACACCAGCTTCAAACTAAAGTTTTTGGATTTGAAGCTCAGAATCAAAATATATCTGCAGCACGAAGCTGGGTTTATAAATGCTACCACTGAATCGCTTTTAGAAATGCTCACGGAGAATATATCTGAACTCATACGGTCATTTGCAAAATCACGTTAATCTACGCTTTTAGAGAAGTGTTAGTATTGCTAAATTACAGGCTCTAAAGAAGCAATCATAACTTGGTTGTAGTTTTTGGACTTATAACCCCTTTACCCAGTAACGCCTATGAAATCATGGGCTAAGTTACATTTTTGATTCGTATGAAGTATAGAGTCATATTTTATCTGTACTAATCAGCACAACATTCATCCAACTGCTTTTGAAGTCGATCTCAAATGCTGAATTCTGTAGGGACACCTTCAGAAGTTTCTGCTTTGAACAAAGTACAGACGTGATCAAGTACAAGTTTGCTGTGTATGTTCTGTTCAAAGTACGCATTAAAGCGAAAAGGAACAACAGTTGATCGATGTGATGCTAGTAAAATTCGAAACAATTTTAAATTAATTTACGCCCTGACTCTGACACGCTGATATGTTCTGTACAAAAGTTTATTTTTTGCTGGACCCGTCAACCGAATGTTTCGGCCAGCAAATGTCTGTCAGAATACAATGCTGACAGCAAAGTGAATGCTTACCATGTAGGTTCCTGACATGGGAATGCGACCGGACGCAAAAGTTGCAAATTGCTAACATTCACAATTGAATCAGCTTTATTTGGAAGCTTGTACTCTGCTAGGCTGCATATGAACATGTAACTCTGAAGCCCTCTGTAATTTTTTCGGTGTAAACGGTTTTCTTAAATATCAGATGGCCAAGTTTAATAAACTGGAATAAGTGAATTACTGACGTCAGAGTTTTGTTTATTAATATTTTAATCGCTGGTAAAAGGCGGATTATTATTAGAATTGTATCGTCTACTTTTCCTGTACGATATAGAAGTTTTTATTAGCGTGTATGCATGCACGATCGTCGCTAAATATTATTTTATTAAAGTAATGTAACGAATAGCAAATATAGATCTGTCATAATCAAGCTACTAATTAATGTGTAATATAAATACTTGTTGAAATTAATTTACATATAAGCAAAGTTCATAAGAACAGAATTTTTGGTACCGTTATGTGTAATTGCCTTTTATTCAACAACGCTGTCAGTAACTCAGATCGAATGGCGTCGAATGTCAGGGAGAAAAATTAAAAAATAATTTGAAGGAATGTGGGAAAAAATTAGTCGTGGCTTAATTTAAGAAGGTTCCCCGATCCATCTGTTTAGTCCGCAACGAAAGTGAAATGAGCCATAAAGTTTATCAATGTAAAACTCGCGTTCCGTTGAGGTGGAGGGTGTGAGCAGACTTCTTCCGTCACGCCATCAGGCAACAAACGTTGACTGATTATGCATCACAGGAGGCAGCTCTGAGTGATTATCCCATATAAATAAACTAGTCATCATTATCATTCAAATTACCTGATCTAACAACTTGAATGGGGCTCTAATTTTAACCACGTGGCGAGCACAGCAGTAAACTGTGACAGAAGGACAGACGCTCTTTTACTCCCGTTAAATCTGCAGTGAGTGTGAGCACACAATAACCACCAATCAGCAAGACAGCACTACTGTCACTGTTAGCGGTAAGCAAAAATGTCGAGATGGGCGAATAACGAGGAGTTATAGAGTACACCTGCACTGCTTAATCCAAAAAAGGAACTTTATTCTATCGCCATAGCAAAGTTCTGGGGAAAGTATGTAGACTGAATAAGCTGAGGTAGATTTATGGTTGTGGTCAGCAGTGGCCGCGCGGGCTGGGGCGTGGGCCTTGTGCCTCTTGGTCACTGGGACCGTGGGTTCGAATCCCACTCAAGCCACGGATGTTTGTCCGCGGTTCTCTGTTGTGTTGTCCTGTGTACAGGCCTTGCGACGGGCCGATCCCTCGTCCAAGGAGTCCTAGCAGCAACAGATCAAGCTAACTAAAAGTTGGGACCTGCAGTGCTCAGGCACTTGAAGAACGGGTCGTTCCCAGTATCCCAGATTTATGGTTGTGAAAAATATAACATATTCATTGTACTTATAAAATAGTCATGGCCCTTTGAAGCTTTAAGGGCCTAAAAGAGGAAGAATTTAGCTTTTGCTGATTACTATTAGCATTGACTTCCTTTCATATTTAAGTAAATACGTCTGGCCGTAAGGGATTTGTGTTCTGAAGAAATTGATATATTATAGTCTTTTCGGTTAACTTATTTAAAATTTATTTTCACAACGTCTGTCACTTTTCTCGAATCTGATTAAGTTTTAATGTATGTTCCTGTAAAGTTACAAATTGCGTGTAATATAAAATACCTGACATCTCAGTAAATACGACTGGCAATCAAAGCAAGAAATGACCTCTAAGCGGACATTCTTAAACCAACCTATTCCCTTTGTGCACCCAATTAGTCCGCGTGAGACATCTGAATAAAAGAGGACGGGTTATTCATCTATTCACAAGGAGTCTGCAGAAGCCGGAAAAAGCGTGCAGAACGATTTAGTCTGTCTTTACTGTAAAGTTGTGGAAATCAATTTCCTACCGAGAGGATGGGACAATACGTAATTTGGAAATTAGTTTACAGATCACGACTCATTTTATTTTCGTGTCACTGGAAATCGAGTTTAGGGAACAATTTTGCTAATATTTTAACAGATGTTACAGAACATTTATAATTGAAAAATTTGTTAGAGTCTGTATTCCCTGGGGTCATTAAGGTCGAAAGTTCTGAAAAGCGTGTATTTTAATGGCATGTAATTGTCGTTTATGGTAGAAATATTTTGGTTCAGTGGTAACCACTGTGAAATTAATGTGGACCAATTTGGCTGCCATGAAGTGAACAAGTGAATTCTTTTTTTCCGTGCATGTAACACGGACGATGTTACTGCTGAGTCGTAAATCTGCGCAGAACAGTTCAAGTGGGCAGTCACATTGAACTTCCGATTGAAATTAGACTGTAACGGTTAATAAACGTGCCCGTAATTGTCTTGGTGGATTACAGCGTTCCGAAGGAGTATCCCTTACTTATTTCAGTACTACTGGTTCTGATAAATATCCTCCACTTTATTGTCAGGGCTTCGAGGCCGGTGTGTACGTGGAAAGCAACACTGTTAACACAGTCCTCATGCTAATCGAACCGTAACACTTCTAGTATTAGTATGCGTAATAGAACATGTGAACAGAACATTACAAATAACAATTTTGGTATAATCCAATTTGGATTACTTGAGTAAACGAAACCGTTTAAGTTCTGCATTTAGAAGTCTCGAAAACGATAAATGTATTTCTGAGCTTTATTTAATATTGCCTATGCACATGAGTAGTTGTAAATACATTACAAAGAATCAAGTTAGGGGGTGTTTAAAATGAACGAGTCATTATTCTCTGCTGCATCTATTAATATTTTCTTTTCCCCCTTGTACGAGACGAAGGCAGATGCTGCGCTATCTGGCGTCCTGGTCACGTACTTACATCTCTGGAATGATTA
>NW_019060388.1:338821-365013 GCF_000696155.1 Zootermopsis nevadensis | reverse complement strand
CGCACGAATTCACGACTGAAACATTTGTACTAACTTTTCCTTTTGCTTTGTTACTTTTTGTCCCTTTAACAAGAGAAATTGCTACCAGAATCTGTCGCTGCTTGAAAGATAGCAAATTCTTCCTTTTATAGGAACAGTTCTAAAAGATATACGAGCAAGGTGCTTAAATGGAGCGAAACGAAAGTACAGTTTCGCGGCGTATTACTCGATATGATTCCAGGAACATTAGCGTGCATAGGTAATTAAATATGGTTGCTACTAAACTGCAAATATTTTAATATAAAAATCTGTTTTTAGCTTTCCGGCTTTGGACTTCAGTGTAAAACATCGGCTTTCGGGAATGAGCTGTGTGGAATTTTGAAAATTACCGAATGTTTCGGCAGACATTGAATTTGCAGTTTCGTTTTGAATTGGATTCTCCATCCAAATTGTACTCTGCATCTAATATTATTAGGATGATCAAATCAAGGAAAATGGACAGAGCATGTAACACACATGGGAAGATGAGAAATATGTACAATATTTTAGTTAGAAAGCCCCAATGAAAGATATTAATCTGAATCCATAGGCCTGGTTGGGAGGATAATATTAAAATGGATCTTAGGGAAATAGTTCTGGGAATGTTAATTAAATTTATCTGGCACAAGCTGACTATAGTGGACACGGAATGAACCTTCGGGTCTTGCTGAGTGAACTCTTAGCTTCTCAAGAAGTTTATGCTCGTCGGTGGTAATGGGTGGAACAGGGCGGGCGGCCTTGTTAAAACGGACTAGTGCAGGTATGTTTCAGAAATTGTATGCAGCTGTTGGGTAATTGTATGCAGATTACGCCAACCAGGATTAATCGGGTTTTAGTCTGAAACAAAATTGTGTCAGCAAAGGCAATTGAAGCAATAAACTCCGAACTTTGATGTATCGAAACGCGGTGGACTATTCCATATCCTGTTATGTAAATACAGGAGCAAATTGCTGGACTTTGGAAGTTTGAGTTTGGACTAAAATATGAAATACGAAACTCTTCAATGTTTAGACTGGTTGGTCGATATCACTGACCCTTTTTATGAATTCACATCGTATTGGGGATAAGCAGAATTTGTTGGAACAGTGGTAATTCGCGGCCCGTAGACAGGACATCTCCAGGCTTCTAAAAATTCCCTCAAGAACCCTACATGGATGAAGTGACAAGTTTTGTACAAATGCTTCAGAGCCGGGATTTAGTATAATTAAGTTACAGATAAAAAGGCTTATTCGTCGGGCAGAACGACCATAATCCGTGTAATGTGTCGGTTCGAGGGTCGCTGGCTGTAGAGGTTCACAGTGACAGTAATCCAGAGAGACGCGACGTTACACCTTCTAGTTCCGGCACGCTGCTTCCGGTCTGTGTGACGCCAACTTGAAATACACTGTCTCCACGAACATTCTCTTCAGAGTATAGTGGCTAATCCACTGAACACATTGAGCTTTATACTCCAGTTGCAAAACTTTTCTAATTTACGGGCCAATAAATCTGCAGTGTAATATTCGAGGGCGTGCTGTTTATTGTCTGAATCTTCTACTCCAATATAATAGCCAATGTCCGTCACGCTTGGCTGTACTAGTGCGTCGTTTGTACGATGCGGGGAAAATTAAAATTAAGTTCTGAAAGTGGCTACTCTGGTAGCATGAAAAGCAAATGAGGCATAATTATCAGCAGCTGGGTTTATAACATGTCTCCCCCCCCCCATTCTTAAAAAAGTAACATCTGACATAAATATGCGTTCTCTTCAACACCGCTTCGCAAGATACATTATTAAACTTCGCAGAAGATAAAATGGGAAACGTAGTAGGCTATTTATTATTGAAACAGACTATTAAGTTGCTATTTGTAAAAACCATTAAGTCTTATACCCTGTATTGTAAAATAAATATTATTTTATCTCCTAAAAATCGGTTACTCAGTCTTTTAGAGAGTATACAAAATATTGTTCATATTCCGAATAATATGGTATATTGGTTAATAGTGGTGGATTGCGTTCGAATAATAACTTAATTTTATAATGTATTTGAAAAATCCCCATCAAATAAATTAAAATCAAATGTCAGTGGAAACTTTATAGAAACTCGCCATGTCTATCGGGATTAATCCTGATTTACTTTATTTCTTATACAAAATACCAAAAATAATATTTATGTCACTTGATTTGTCCCTCTTCCCTTTTGCACATAATATTTGTAATTACACTTACATCTCGTAACACATTAAAAACCGAGTATTCGATGAGACAACAGTAAGATCAGGCACGTATACATGTGGATCCGGAAGTTTTAGATTACCAGGTTTCGTCATGGAACCAGTTTAAAACCCATGAAATTAAATGATTTGTTTTTCTCCAGGTCCCACAATGTGTTCACTCCGTTATATTTTCCTCTTACAAACAAATTGCAAACCTTACAGATACATGTATTCCTCCCCCCCCCCCAATTATAAACTAATATGAATACGAGGTAAGACTTGATACTCATCGAAGAAATTGTAGATTTTAATTCTGTTTGTATCCTCCTAGGCATTTATTTTATTAGATCGTGATTCGCTGCTGGGTCTAAACATCTTTGTACTTTAATTTGAACTGCTTGTTGAAATATGACGCAATAGTTTGCATTTTACATAAAGAATGAAGCAACCTCCTTACTTCTTTCTTTTAGAAAATTACCACTGATTATATTTGACGACTGAGTTCGTTTCTGAATAGAAGTACACACAAGGTGTTTCGATTGTACTGTAGCATTTCCATTAAATCCAGAGCACTTGAGTTCCATTCGTCTATAGAAAATGGTTGTGTATTGAATGGTTCGGTAGAGGCAGGAATTAGAATCATTGTTCTGCTCAGCCACTGTGAAGATATTTCAAGCAAAAATGTATTAAGTGATCACGACAAACCTGTTCAGAGATGTAGAATGTGGATCTGGAACTGAAACGGCTAAGGCGTCTCATGTACAGAGGAAACTAGTTCCATGGAATCTGTTTCATGACATTTTAAACTTTGGTTCCATCGAAAAAAATGCCGTTGTTTTGTATCGGACGTAACACACACAGGGAGATGTGGGTTAGTCTAGATCTAGATATGAACTGTGCGCGTGATATGCATGAATTGAGTTTGAAGTAATGGTCCCAGATGACAGAATGTTCTGTTTTACAAGAGCTGCTACTATTAGGAATTTTAGAAGTCCTATAAAAGGTGATAAAGGAAAGGAATACAGGTGATAAGGAGTGAAGGTACGAAAAAAATTATTCCCCGTTTAATTTCAACGGGCATTTTCTATTAGTAGATTTATATACGTGGTTTTTATACTGTCTCTAATAGAATAATTATTTAGTTAGCTTACATCTACGAGCAGCAACACGGTGATGTTGACACGAATTTTATTCCTTTTGAGAACCAGTCTGTTGAAATGTCTAACTGCTCACTTGCTTCGCTGTTGCTTCCATTTTTATTTTCTAAAGAAATATCATGATTGAGACGTGACTTAAAACAACAACAGAAGTAGATCATGAGTACAAAAGTGGAGTCGCATTGATGTGTTTGGTATTCAGATGAAGTAGCAGACTCTGACGTCACTGTAACAGTGATAATAGCCCAATATGAGAAAGCAGTATCGTACAGCTGTCAATTCTGAACTTCGTAACTAACACGCTTCGGTTCTTGAAAGTAAAACGGATCTGAACATACAGAAGATATTGCTATCTATAGACTGACGTTCTATTTAGTACCATTTCAGGTGGCGTTTCATCAAAATCTGCAAACGCTGTTCACATGCTAGATCTAACTTCGAAAGTTATCGTTTGGGGGTAGAAATTAATTGTTAGTGCAGAGGTTCTTAATTTATAGGGATCTGGAAAGAGAATTAGATGTAGAAGTGTAGGTGTTATCTGCGTTTGAGTATGAAAACATGTAATGAAAGTTATAAGCGAATCTGTTAATTTTTTAGCAGTTTCGTAATTTGAAGAACCTACTTTACTGTACTAAGAAAATTGTGATAGAGAATTCTTGACTTTAATTGTATGAGTCGTGATTTCCAATACCCTGAAGATTTATTAATGCTTTTGATTGGCAGGGAATGAAAGTGATTAAATTCGACCGAATTTTCCTTTCCTTGTGCGTCTATATGCTAGTGTCAGAATGTTTCAGTCAGCATCACATTCTATACAAACAAGTACATAAAAAAGTGATTATATGAAGTGTTGTGAGAAAGTTTTATTCATTATAATCTTGGGCATTGCACGCCGTTTAAAGTACTTTTGTTACAAAAGGCAGCAATAATTCAACTGTCGTCTTTGCGCTGTTGTTACATCGATATATTTAATCGAAATCTTGCAATATAGAGCAATGCCAGAAAATGCACTCTGTTCAGAACAACGTTTATATGTTAATATGAACTTTGTGTACAATTAGTAAGTGCTGACGAGTATCACGTAATTTCTTAACCTTGTATTTCATGGAAATGTGTAAAAGTGACTACGCAATAAAGGGAGATTTTGGTTGCAATTTAACTTCATATCACGTGTCCCTTGCTTGTAATTAACCCAAGGCTGCAAGACTGATGAAGGCTTGAGAGAGAGGCGGGCTTGTTGTCAGAAGCAAGAACATCACTTGTTCCACCCCTTGCTTTCTAAACACGATACCGTCATAAATTAATTAGGATATGCCCTCACAGATTACCCCTGAGTGTTAGCTGTTATTAGGCGAATGTTTCTTCAGACAAAAAGGACAATCAGTATTTTGATTCGTCCCTTTTTTCTAAAAAGAAAGAAATTTGCGGAATAATGATATTATATATATATAATATATATACACACATATATGTTGGGACCCGCAGTGCTCAGGCACTTGAAGAACGGGTCGACAAATTATCACAACGTAAAAGTGTGTGTGTGTGTGTGTGTGTGTGTGTATATATATATATATATATATATATATATATAGGCCGTCAAATGTCTTCAAATAACTTGAAAGCATGAAGTTTATTTGTAATTCGGAGTAAGGGTGATGCTTCTGGTATTTTAAAAATCCTGTTACTAATGTGAAATATACGTTTTTAAACAGTGGCTTGACATATTTTGGGTGTGGGAATATCAAACATGTTGTACGTAAGATATAACAGTTCGTAATATGATCATCATTATTATCGCGAATTAAGCTGGGTACTGGGATTGAATTGTTTCATCTTTCTTTGGGATGTCTGTGGCATCTTCTGAACTTCGGTTTGTATTAGCAGGCCATCTTTAGAATTCAGATTCTACAGATTCTCCTCGAATGGTGTAGTCATTTATTTGCTAGTGTTTGTTATTCATTCCTATTATTTCCATTTCTCTGTTATCTTCACTCCATTTATGATCCGCCATTCTGTATCCTGAGGCCTGTAGGATGAAACGCATTTATGTCGTCTCCATTCTTCTCATTTGTTTTATTGATAACGCCCGACATTAGGATTTACATAAAACATCGGTATGTGTGTTATCCTACACATCTGCAATGTTTGCCTCTGGCATTTCTGTAGTCATTATGTATTTATGTATTTCCATAAAAATAATGTGACCTTTTTAATTATATATTACTATTAGCGCCTCTCTCATTCAATACTTTATTATCGAAATGAATTCTTCTCTTACAGATCCCATTCCTCAATATGCATTTGTACTTTTTTGAGGGAAAATGTTTATATAATCTTTGTATTATGCAATTTATAAATGACTAAGCGGAGAATACTTTGTACACTTATGTCTGAGATCTAATGTTCAGAAAATAAAGAGATGTTTATGTGAACGTCATTTGTATATATGCACGGTCCAGTTGTCGCTCAGGTAGTTAAAAAATTCACCGCCTTTATAGGACTAGAGTGTTCATTGGTGTAATCACAATTACTCGCTAAAATTCCGTTATGATCCAGATGAATTCAACCCAGTCGCCACTCTCTAGTATTTGAAGTTCCTTTATAATATCATTCCATTTACTTATAGTTCTCTGAAGACGTCTCGTCTCTTCAGGTTTTCCGACTAAATTTTTTTATGTATTTCTCTCTTCTGCCATGTCGACAACATGCTTCTTGATTTTATCATAATAATGTTAGGTGAGGGGTAAAGAAAAATTGTCTTTATTTTGAGACAGCCCAATTCTGAGGTCAAAGGCGAAGCCCCTAAATTAGGATCGAATAACAACTGAACGTACTGAAGTTATATTAATTCGAAACTATAATTAGCAACGTATTAGTGTCTAAAATACGACCTGTTCTTCGATTTGTCCTTTGGTTTAATTCACATAATTTTATTTTAGGGACTTTTCGTTTCATTCCATTTTGATTCCATGTAAGTTCGGAGCAGACAGACCTAACTGAACCTCAGTGCGTATTTTAAAATGTATTTTCCCTATGTAATTGTGACAATAAATTGTCCTGAAGAAGGATTTCTTTCAGGCCTGTTACGGGATCCGAGATACAATGTATTTCACCTCGCAAATCGTAAGCTTCATTTGATATTTCCTGATAATCTCTTCGATCTGCCCGGTAACCATCTGAAGCAGAAGCTACGTGTGAATACTGTGTAAAAAATCCACTTCTTGCCTCAAATAAAACAAAACACGCCTCCACTTTAAAAATCAGTTCGATAATTATTTTTAGGAAAATATATTTTTTACTTTTTTTACTATGAGAACCGCAAACCCGATAAATGGGCGTTATGGGAAAAAATGTAGTTATCGCATGTAAAAGTAGACGGTACGTATTGTATTATGTTCTGTAATTGGTAAAATATAATTTACAGACCGTTTTCTATACTAGATACAATTTGTATAAGCGAATCGATTCCTATCCAGTTTGCCTACGTTATAAACGCAATTCTTTTCTGTCAGTGGCTTATTTATCGGTCTCTTTGTACTGCTCTATGGTAACAAAATTTTTCTTAATACTGTCCTACTCCTTTGTCTTCAAGTTTTCTTGTATATCTCTGCATCTTTGTGTGACTGGAATTCGACAATTGCTTTGTGTAGCCAATTGAATTCTCCACCAGACAATTTCGAAATTCCTTCGTTGCTTTTGGTCAAATCAGAATGTGCAATGTCTGGCATAGCAACACATAAATTGTCTAAGGTCGAGGATCTCATGGGCATGAAGATGTCAAATGTGGTCTTCTGGATAGTGACGTTTTGTGGTCTTGTGCTTACCAACGTTTTGGAGGAACATATGGTGTCCATCTTCATACACGGAGCCACATTCAATAAGACCACAATTGACATATCAGGTGTCGAGTACATCATAATCTTCGTCCATCTGAAGTCGGCGGATAAGACTGTGAACACTTTGAGTATTAGGACTACGCTCGTGGAACTTCTGCCATTGAGCGTATATTTATTCATGACGTATTCAAGATGGTTGCATGAATGAAATGACAAATTGAAGCAAACGTTTTATTGGATAAACTAAAGGGAATATTGATCTATGACCAGACTGAATGATAGTATTAAACGGATTTTAAAGGAACACGATACGAAGGTGTGAAATGGGTTTATCTGCGTCCAGATATGGACCAGTTGCGGACATCTGTGAACAAGGTAATCAGTGTCTGACTCCATAAAGGGAGGAGAATCTCTTGAACAAATGAGCGACTCGTATTACTAATACAAATTTGTAGAACTTCCAACTTCTCATTTTGTACATGCGAAGTTGCATATATTATTTTTAAAATGCTAGACCGTATTACGCCTGTAATTATGCAAATCAATTTTATTACTGGGGAACAAAATATAAACAAAAACTTCAGTCTGAATAACGTATGACTGATTAATCGTTACCACGTATCTTTGATTAAATTACATATTTGAAATTTCGGAAATAGTGCATAAGCAGTGAATTGTATTTTCTTTTCACGCTGATGGATTTTTAAATTTCCTGAGGTCATCTTCTGTGGAAAATGAAAAAAAATATGGGCAGACAGAGTTCACCCACGCTCCTGCAGGAAATAGAATAGCACACAGAAATATTCTGTGCTGGCATGTGCTACAGTGCATTTCTTCGGCAGGTAATACTACAGTAGCAGTGATTACTCTAAATATTCTATCAATTTTCAAGAGTAATTTAGTTTACAAATGTATCCATGGTTGTAGTTATAATGAGCGCTATCAGTAAATAAATTGAAATTAATGACATCGTTAAGGAAAATCTTCTGTGAATTGGACTATTACTTTCGTATTCAGTAATTTACTTCTCCAAATACAGGTCACAGTAATGTATATTTCCTCATTGGAGATAAAATTTAGATGCGTGTTAACTGTTTTGTATCTTCTGATAATTAACATAAAAGACCAAGTGCTATTTTACATCACGACCCGAGCCTGTGGGAAACTGTCACTCTCTGATCCCAGAAGTTACGTCGTCACAAAATAAAGATAATGCAATGGCAAACCACTTCTGGATCATCTGCCAAGAACGTATATGAACAGGTCCCAGTCCGAGAAAAGGATGGAAGGATCCTGTTCATATGGACCTGTCGTCAGGCAGAACACTAAATAATAAATAATAAAATGAGATGCAAGTCACAGTTGTTATCGGTGTCTATGTAATCAGTTTTATTGCTGATAATCTTTGGTTTCCAGCAAGAGAATCATTTTGTATAACCTTATTATAGCAGCCTCAGAATTAAACCCAGTGGTCTTCCAAACTGCAGACAGAATATCTCATTCATCATAATAGGAATATTCGATGCTTTGAATATTAAGGTTTATTTTAGCATAACTCTCTGTTCCCAAAGCTTGAATGGGGATTAAATTTCGTCTATTTTGTCGCTACGTGTAGTGAATGTGTTAGGACGTGTCCAAATACTGCTTGAGGTTTGGACTGGATTTCGTATTGTATTTCCATGCACTGTAGCTGTCATCCTAATATTGTAGATACCCTTCCTGCTTCTCTCGTCACCCTTCCACATCACCCAGCCCCTTTGGGGTGCGAAATCGTATCAATAGTGTGCTGTGGTATTTGATTCGCGTGTGTTTCTCACTGTAGCAGAATGTAATGGCTTAGCCGCAGATATGTGCGTTCTGGTTTTCCAAAGCCTATCAGACAGACAGCAATACCAAGCACCGTTTTAAAATGCTGTTTCTGAAACAGGCTGTTTAAAAAACTGGTACTTGGTTTGAACGGATTTGGTGTTGATTTGTTGTGTTTGATACTTCACGGCGGTGGGTCTGAAGATTTCTGTCTTCTGGGTTGTTGCGCCGTGTAGTCTGGTAGATGTCCACCGACGTTTCAGAGGTCTTTGCTGCCTCTATCAGGGCAACAGGGCGATGAATTCATTCAGGTGACTGCTGTACTAAATACACAGCTTGTGCTATAAACGTTTTCGTAAGAAACTTACACATGGTCGTTTATTTAAGTCTTTCGTGACTTTTACCTTAAAAATAAATTAAGGCCGATTAAACTTGCACCTGAACTCAGATGCAGGGTTAGTATACCTAAAACTTCAGTTAAGAATCTAATTAAAGTCACTGTTGATTGAACCATAGTAAACTGCAGTTGCAACGGTTTGGAAGAATGTAATTATGTGTTGTCTTCTCTTTGCTGTAGGAAGTGAATGTTTACATGTTATTTCGATGCTCTTCAGGCTTCAAAAGGTACGATAACAATTTTGAGATTTATTTAAACAATTTTAGATACCTTTCAATAAGTAATATTATTGCAGATTACTTTACCTTTGATAAAATGTGGATTCTTATAATTTCTTCTGCCTGAATGTGTATTTATAACGAGACGTACGTGGTGAGAGGTAGGAAATTGGTTATGTTTTATCTTAAAATAAGATTCCATATTTTATTGTGTTGGACAATATTTTTTAATACAGTTTTATTTTTATCCTCATTACAAAACTTGTGTAATGGCTGTTTATTTGTAGGAATATTAGTCATACATTTTCAACATGAAGTCCCAGTATATAACCAGAGAAACATTCGCACAGCACAGTGGTCTGAGAACTATATAGGTCTGTGTGGTTATTATTTGTGGTTATCGGGAAAATATGAATTTGTACGAAGCCAGCGATTTATTGGTACAACGGCTGCAGATGTTCATTCATTTATTGATTCCCAGGCATTTAATAACACTGTATTAACAGTTGAGATTATTGACCATTGATTGAGAGGGGTTGGTTTGATATGATTACCATACCTAACCTGACGGAGCTGTTACCAGAATTGGTGAATTGATCATGGACCCTTTTAATTCCATTTTGTCTTATTTCCATCGTTTCTTCCTTTCTGTCTGTTTCTTTCTCTTTTTTCCTTCTTAAAATACTGGACAAGTCACAGTTGGCGAATTTTAGGGTTAGAACCTAGTAACTTACAGACAAGTCACTTGCGGTATCACTGTGCAAAAATTGCGGATATTGATTATTGGAAGGATAATATTAAAAAAATATTGCAGAGAAATTTGAAAATGACCTTAACAGTCGTAGAGTGTTTGTTTCATTTTTATCCGGCTTTTGCTTGCACCCTACTTTTTAGACTCTATTTCTACTTACAAACTATGATGACTTTTCCCATTTTTCTGACTGTTTTATCCTCACATTTGATAACTAACCTTTTCCATTTAGAGACATTGGATATTGACCTAAAAGTTCAGTTATATCAAGTGGAGTCCATGGTAAGATTTTTCGTGTCAGTGTTTATTAGCCCTTTTAACCTCAAAGCCTGTGTGCAAAATCCTGTTGAAAATACTCAGGCCAATTTTCACGTATTTACAGGTTAAAATGTTAAAATTCACCAAGATAAGAATTTTACACACATAAATTTGGAAAAATTCACACTTATACACTAAATACTGCAGATTATAAACGATCTCTTAAATTCTAATGTTATATTTAATCTACAAAAAGTTTTGAAATTTTGAAAAATAATATTTACAAAAAAGAATCATTTTCAGGAGGTAAAATCATAAATTGTGTTTTGTCTTCCTTCTGCATCACTCAAGACTGAGGAAAGTCTTGCAAACTAGATTTTATGCCTGGCAGTTTGGGCGAATAATTATTTTATGAGCTACAATGGTGGTTGTTGAATAACGCTCGGATGGTTGGTGTTTCAGGTAACATCGCCTGTTAAGTTACTCGCATTTACGCACCCTACAGAAAAAGAAGAGACACCGAACAGAATATACGTTATATTCCATTATTTTTGACTGCTAATTTTTTGTAGTAAAGAAAACAGTCTTAAACATCCTTGTCCTCTGTGAAATGTAAGGAATCTTTGCTTTTGCTTCTTATCGATACCTCGGGACGTGCATTCAGCTGTGTTGCTTACAATTCTTTACTATTGCTTCAAACCGAATTGTGCTCCTGGATTTCAGGAAAATCCCCGTATCGAGGAATGTGAACTGTGCGAGATGTAGAGGTATCGACCGTTAGGATGGAAATGTTAAGCGATAAAGGAAATTCACACTTTTCTTCTGTACATACCTTAAATTCTTCAACCGGAACACTGCTTCCATCGGATATAATTTTGTATGAAATGCACTGATTGTGATTACAAACTAGAGCTGAAGATGGAGAATGTACGTTTCTCCTACACGTTTAAATCTAACATAAGTTTACATGGCTTCACATCCTAGAATATCACAATCAGCATCTCGGATCTCAGGACTTTGTAGGATATATCGTTCTTGCAATGTAACTGTTGTACTTTTTACCATTCTGTTGCTGTCAGAAACTTGTAATGAGGGCTTTAATTATTACTGTCAGTCTTTATAATGTAATGTACACAGGATTGCCCGTACCTCTCGTTACTGATCTGTATCCAGAATTTCAAATCCAGACTTCTATCACCAGGATATGTAGAAACACCAGACAAATTTGACATGATATATTTGCTTTTTTATTTATTTTTTTTACTTTCTTTTAAATATATGTAGCTCTTGCACTCTGTTCTGAATTCGATGTTGTATTTCATCGCGTTCAAACTGAGACGTTTTGTGTGTTCTGCTTGCTTCCTGCAGGAGACAACATAATACGAACTGTCAGTTACCGTTCCTTGCCTCCGAAAATCGACTCAGTTCGCCCGTGGCACTGTGGCACTGTGAAGTCGGTGCCAGTTCTGTGTGTGTATATCTGCGTCTTCTCAGGACATGTTCGCAGTCTCACACACAAAACGTGACCAGAAGTAAATTTCAGAAAGCTCGGTTCGTCATTATTTGACGATGCTGTATCAAATCTCTATTCTAATAATAATCGAACGAGACGATATTATTGTTGCGTACCGACAATTACAAACTGAAGGAAGAAACGGTCGTGGCCTGATTGAAAGTACAGTACCATCCTAAAATTCGCTTAGAAACTGCAAACAACCACAGTACAGTCGGATCCCCTACAGATAATTCTTATGGAAACCTACGGATTAGAACGTTGAAATGTTACTATTGTGACAATTGATTCAGTAGACTATGGAAAGATAGAATTCTTCGTATAGTCTGGTGTTACAGTTACAACCTGTTATTCAAAACATAGCCGCTGTTATCAAAGGAATACAAAAGTAATAACAAATGTATCAATATAATAATAAAAAGTTGTCAGAGGATGGGGATAGATTAGAACCAACTTCGAAACTTCGTGACTTCAAATCAACCTTAGACAGTGGATAGAGTGCAGCTAATGTTCATAAAAGGCTAAGAATATTTCTAAAATGGTGATATTATAAGGAAATCTTTACTTATGTGTGAGGAAGTTACGCTCAAAGATCAAGTGTTTAATGTTGTTTAAGGAAATAATCGGAGTTCACACTCAGAATCATACCACACCCACGACTACAAAATTCACTGGGTTTTAGAGGATTAATATTTTTATAATAGTGATACTACACAGCGTTCTATTATGAATTTCCATTTCCGACGTTACTTGGAGGGCTCAGAATTCTGCAAGAAACGTGAGACGCCATAAAGACCAGAATCTGAACGCACTGAACTTATTTCCACACATCTCTTGACACAAATTTAGATCTGGATTCATTTGTCTGGAAATCAGTCATTAGGCGAGCGCTGTTAGGAAACAGCGTTCCCCTAAGTAATACCGAATTGAGGCTGTTAATAATCAAGGGTGAATGAGTAGGCTGCCGGTCGCGTCGCCTTGTTAGTGTATGCCGTATCAATCTGTAAACAAGTTACCTCGTTAGTCAAAATCATTAAGGCGTGGGGATTGTGTGTTTGAATCCCATTTACATTGCTACTGGTCTTGTATGATTTGCATGTAGTTAGATCAGCATTCGTGATTCGCTCGGTATTTGCAGTGGGAAGTTAAAGGATCAGATGGAGAAGAATAAAAATTACTTGGCAGTGGAGAGAGAAATGAGCTTCATTTCTCTGTTGGAATTATAGGTTATAGCGGACCATACTGTGATTGTTTTCATAAACGGGAATTGCTTTCTTTTTTTTTTTTTTGAATCGCGCGCATAACGAAAAATGTATGTCGTCATTTTGATGTTAAACTGGCACCAGAATTCTTATCACCTGAATCGCTCTTTAAGATGAGCCTCGAAAAGGTTTGACACAGGAAATAGGCTATAAAATCTGGTCTCGGATAGGATTTGGATGCTGTTCATAATGCTGAAATGAAATGGCGAAAGCGCGTATAAGAGTGCCGCGTTGTTGTAAAGTTTTTGGAATGTCGGTATTTGAATATGTCGAGTGTTTCTTAACACAGTGAAGAACTTTATTCTGGCTGAACGTTTTAAGTGCTAATTGAACTAATATTTCTTTTATGGAGAGACTTGAAGGGAAGACACCTCTCGGAAGACGTAGGAGTGCACGGGAGGATAATATTAAATTTAGTCTTGTTGAAATAAGATTGAAGGTTGCTATTTGCATTATCAGTTTAAGAATGAGGACCGGTGGTTGTATTTTTCTGAAGACGATAATGATTCGTGGGGGTTTATGTAAGTCGTGGAATTTTATAAATAACTAGTAACTGCCATCTTCTCAAAAAGGACTCTGTTATATTGGATCTATCTGTTGTATATAATTTTGGATACTTCTTAATGTTTTCATGATCCCCCATCAAAAGGCACTGAATTGCACAAAAGGACAATATAAGTTCCGATTTACCGTAACAGTTTTTAACATCGATTATTATTGTGAGTCTAGCACTGTCCTAATGATAACGTGATGTAGACGTATGTACTGTATAACTTGAGTTAGTTTCTTTTTAGCTTTAGATTCAGATACTATTTATTGTGCCTATAAGGTTCATGTCTGTCTATACAGTTTTCTTTCAGGACAGGTAATTGGTGTTTCAGACACTTTTTGTTAGAATGATGACTTTCTACTGTTTGTTGACATGTGTAGCTGACTGCAAGGGACACTTTGATCTCACAGGTGATTTCCTTTGCTGCGCATTCAGCGGACCGACAACAGAAACCAGTAATCGTTTTGACATCGCCATATTAGTCCAGCAGTATCGGATATCGTAGTTTTACGCCTGCACTCTAGACTGCTGTAGCCTGTGGCCACTGAGTGACGAACAGCATTTGTTGGTAAAATGCTTTAACACTACGGTCATTTGCTGTCAGAGCTCATATGCTTGGAAGGATGGTAATGTTCTGTTTTATATATGAAGAAAGATTTAAAACATTTTTCCGGCTTTGGATGTATCGTTTCATTGATGTACCAAAAGTTTCCTTACTCCAACTAATGCCTTCGGTCACGTGATTGAAATTTGTGTAATTTTGAGTTGGGGGTGAGCAGAAAATTTCGACAAACATTGCGATTGTGTAGTAGTTGGGTGTTGTTGGAAGTATTTTCGGGTAGTTAGTAGGTGATGGACGAGTTGGATTTAATGGTGATTTAAATTTGTAGACGTGGCGGGTTTACAGTTTTTCCTTAAAATACATAATAGTTGGTTCCACTGCCCTTTCCCGAAATGTTAGCTGTGCTTGATAACGTGGACAGTGTTCAAAAGAGAGTGTAGTGAATTTTGCTTTCCACAAATCTTTAACGAAGTTATCCGATCGGAATTTTGCTGTGTGTGCTGTAGAACTCCAAATCGTTGGAGATCACCAGCTGCGCTGTGGCA
Source organism: Zootermopsis nevadensis (assembly GCF_000696155.1). The sequence goes on along the minus strand of NW_019060388.1, from coordinate 349,947 downwards.
TTGCAGAAGTGGTCAAGAGAGGTGGCTGCCTCATATGGCCGGCGAGTTAACCACATTTGAGGGCGACAGCAATTCGAACCGAGTGAAGCACATTATATGCACACGTCAATGGAGTCCCTTTTAAAACGTAATAAAATGCTGTAAATGGGAGTGTGGTGTGAGTGGAATGACAATGCCGCGCGGATCGGGTCTGTGCAGAACGAGGACACGCGTTCAAGGGCTCCTTTTCTGTCCAGAGGCTGTTACTAAAAATTAGCTTTTAGCGTTCATATTTGTATAACTTTTTGAAGAATTTAAAATCTGATTTGTGAGCGTTTATCATTTTCTTTTTCGTTTCCTGAACCTTTGAAAGGTCTTTTTCGTTTGTATTAGCGAGGTGTAACTCTGCTTTTGACTTGATAATGTCGATGGCGATCACATGAAGACTCTTGAGATAGAAGGACACGTAGCACTCAAGGGGAAATAATAGAAGGTCCGATATCCTCAAGGGAAAAAAGAACTTCGAAGACCTAAGCGTAGATGGACAGATATTATTAAAGCGAATCAAAGAGGCGGTGTGTTATGCTGTGTACTGGATTCAACTCACTTCTTGTACGTTGCAGTGGTAGGCTGTTCTGAACACGGTAATGACCGTTTTAATTTCATTGAAGCAAGGAATTTCTTGATAATTTAAGTAACTATCAACTTTTAAAGGACGGCTCTTTATCATGCAGTTAGACAGGATTCAGTTATATCATACAATTTAAAAAGAAACTCGTAAAGATTCAGTGACATTTATGCCAATGAATGAGCAATTACGGAACTTAGTCATGTTCTGACATTGTACGTTGTTCTCATAGTTTCTAACACGTAATTGAAGAATTCATACGTAACAGTGGCTTGTGTTTGTGTTGGACCATCACAAAATCGGCATCCCATCAGACTTCACTCGACGATTGCGAAAGTTTCGAACTCAAGATTAGACTTTGTTTCATTCGAACAAAGTTACGTTATTGTTGATATACATATTCCATTTCTGAGAGAACCAGATCACGGACACACTTGTTTGATCCTCCCTGTGCAGTATGATTCAAAACTTGGCCTGTCACTAAGCCTTCTCACAGAGGTGCGCTCCATTTTCAGTTTTCAGTGGATTATGCTGGGAGATATTATTGATTAATTTTTTTTTACATTCAGATCATTTCCATTCTTTGATTTTCAAGTGTTTAACGTTTTAAACGAGATATGCTGTTTTATTTCAGGGACTGGACTGGACAGGGAATGGAGCGATTGGATTTATTGAAGATGGCCGTCTTCTGGTTTGTTGCACCGAATAGTCACCACTGTGATGATGAAGACAGTAAGAATCTTTGAAACGCCCATGAATTTGTATGAGAATTTAGTGTGCAACATTCCAAACGTCGGCCATTTTTATAATCCCCGCTCTGAGAACCTGAAATCTCACAGTGATTTATTATGTGCCATACATAAATTAAGAAACAGGTTGTCAAGTGAAACCATGAAGAAATTAAAGAACAGATTAAATTTGGGGAATAATTGCTGTCTTTCAGCTCAGAAGCTTTTGTCTTCCCGTCCGCTATCTGGGGAAATATAAATTAAAGTAGTTAGAAGTATGGTTTTGCTCAGTATATTTCTAAAAATTGTCTCGTAACGTAATGAAGGACGCATCGTGTATATTGTTCGTTGTCTGTAGCTGGGATTACGTCTGCAGTCATTCGGAGGTTCGCTTGTTTCCGTTTTCTGGTAAGAAACAATGAGGAACAGGAAATATCTGCTCGGTCAGATCCCTTGAACAGGACAGAACTTCATATTAGGCAATACGATAGATGGAACTAGCTTTTCTTAATGAGCTCCAATGACTGTATATTCGTCTATTATTTGTCTTTAACTATAAAGATAGGTGTAAATTTTTGCTTTATATTGTGATTGGCTTGTCAGTAATAAATTTGTACCTGCCATATATCACTAAAGCCACTGACCGAATTTATTATTGTTACAACTCAATATTGAATTAATTTTTCTCTCTTTTTTCTTAGAAGTAGAGAAATACTTTATAAAACATGAACTCCAGTGGAGTACTGCTGTAAAAATTACACAATCTTCGGGTGGTAACATTAAATGAGAATTAATTTTGTATTACTTATGGAATTTTTACAGGCGCTTTAGTTCAGTGATTATTTTTAAAGTTTGGAAAGAGTTCACATTAGTGATATATTTGTTTGCCCTTTAACTGAAATTATCTCGGACAGAACGTGACCATTGTATTACAAACTGGCGTTACTTCTATTCAGACACATAAAACTTTCAGAATCCCTTAAATCCAGCGATAACCTGCTTAAGGTTCAGCAACGAGTAACGTCAGCCACAGATGAATGTTCTGTGTAATTTCCTATTTCGTAGAAAATCCTGTAATTCGAATTAGGAATCTTTCAAGTAAATTCTTGGAACAGCCACAAAACGAAGGAGTCTTAAAGCCACGTGGATTGCACTCTGTAATGAAATTTTAAACTTAAGTTACTTCCATTAAACTTTCTATGTTCTTCATTCTCATATTCTTCTTCTTCTTCTTTCAGACTACACGGCGCAGTAACCTAGGAAAGAGCCATCTTAATCCACACAGTCGATGATGATAATTATGCACTGACGAAGTTTATATAGAATTTCAGAATTCGCAACGTCTTGCATTGAACTTTATTTTTACAGAACCACGCTGTTTTCATCTGTGTGAGCAGCCCTTTTAATAAAAATAGCCATTTCAGTTAATTTAATCAGAACATAAGCCATATTAAGAACCGATTGTTTTAAATGGTACAAGTACGTAATATCTTACAATTCACGAATGAAATATAAAGATACGATACACACTTTTATTTATGTTTTTGAAGTGGTGTCCTGTGACAGCATATCGCTCTGTGTTCACTAGTTTAATTTAACGTGGCAAATCAGCACAAAGCTCTTTATAATTGAATATATAACCCACTTTCAAAATTCAGGAATATGTATGTATAAACGCATAATTGGGCCATTACTGAGTCTGAATTCCTATTGAAAAGTCAAATGTAGTCTCATAATATCAAAAGTGCCTCTGCAGCTATTATATTTCATGTCAAAGATGATAATAATGGCTTTCGAATTAATCGAATATGTCCGTAATTTTAGGTTACTAATTCAAATTGTTTAAATTGTTCCTTCCTTGCCTCCCGTAATGCAAGTTTAATGGTCCAGCTGGTACGAACGGAAATTCAATTTGAGGTCTACAAAGCAGCAGATAAATAGAACTGATATTGTACTCCCATAAGCATTTCTAGAAAGAACCACTCTCTGTCCCCTGGATTTATTTAGTTACGGAAAGCTTTCAGTACTGTACAGGAGGGGGTGTCTTTTAAGGGGCGTGGAAACAGAACACGCATATGGTACGCCGGAATGAGAGAACTAAATGTAAAGTAACCTAATATTAATGGAAGGTATTCGAATTAATGGACTAAAACGATTTATTTCACATTTATACAGTATCAAAATACTATTGGGAAATACACGTATAATAGTGTAGTTGTCGTGTTAGAGTATGAATTCGTTAGATTTTAATATTTATTCTGTGTTGTAAGATTGATATTGTTACAGGAATCGCGAATATTTTACTAATACTGATTGTTTTTCAATTTGCAGCGTTATGCAGAAAATACATCAGATTGTCGCGGTTTGAGAACCCCTGATCTACTAATGCCTAGGAAAAGGATGTGTGGAACTTTTCCTCCGTACCTCCCACATTTCTTCTTGCTGTATGTTATTAACAGAGACTGTGCTATTGAAATCAGCTTGTCGGCTTCATATATCGGCATCGTCAGATAACCAACGGTCCATCCATATTTCTATTTATTATGGCTATCATTTTAACCTCTTTACCACTGACAAGTGCCGAACCTTCTATATGTTGAGCCTCCCCGTAGACATTTTACTAACAGAACCGCGTTTTCTTCCAGGTAAGTCCACGCCTGTGGTTAGACTACATCATCAGTGATGACGCTCTGTGGGTTTCAACTGTCACTATGTTTCGCCATTTGGTCCACTACTCTCCATCCAACGACTGTCGGTAAGCAATTACCATTTAAATATCTCGACGTCCGATCAATCAGTTGGATTAAAACTTAATTATGTTGGCAGCTGCCTTCCGTGTGACCTGGATTTCTAGTTTTTTGTTTATTTTGCTACGAGTTTATCGTTTTATCATAACACAGCCCAGATATACTACTCAGTTTGAAACACACTTACCTGTTTGTATTATATCCAAAATTACACTCTGCACTTTCGATTCAAAACGTAAACATACGTGGGTATGGCTTTCGGTTAAAGGAATAATTTAAATGTTACAGTATAATTGTAATTACAGAAATTACATTACTATATTCGGTCTTCTATTCCTCATTGCAGTTATATTCTGTAACTTGTTCATGGACATGAGATTATTACATAATTCGGCATGCTTTATTATTATTAATACAGCGCGTTGACTGACGAAGTTAAACGCAATTGTTACTTCCTAGCTTCTGGTTCGAACTTCATGACTCACAGCCAAGCGCTACAATGTTTACCCGATATAAGTCAAGCATTGGTAAATAAAAGCGATGGAATCAACTTACCTTTATTAAAGCAAAACCTGTCCGGAGCCGGGAAGTGAAATTTACATTCAACTTTATTGCTGAACGCACTGTGATAGTGGTATATCTCGTGTGCCCTCAACATTTCCAGTGTTCTTTTTGTGTTCATAGGTTAGTTTCTTTGAATGTTTTAACGATTTCTTTGTATTATTTTTAACTGTTTATTTTAACAACGCCACGTAAATGTATCAAACACGCCCTTGTATTACAAACGTAGTTTTATGCTATTTTTGTAATAAGTTATTTTGATAATATTTGAAAAAACGAAATATTACAGTTTTATTCTTATTCTTATTAAATTCGTATGCAGTGTGTCCCTTTCTTGGGTACAGCATTGACATGTAAGTTTAATTTTAGAATATCGGGGAATATTTCTCATGCGATGAGAAACTAATTTTGCGTTATTTTTCTGTAACAGTTGTAAAGTATTTAGGTCATACTTACGTGTTTGTATGCTCTTGCATTCCACTGTCCACCATAGAAGGGAGAGACATTTGTTTATAGCGAGGACGATGACGGAACCAATGTGACGCTGAAGTATATTGAAATATGTCACATTGTATTTGTACAGGCCTATGTTTTACGTAATTAACAATTTTTAAATAGTAAGTTGATGAACGGTTTGATGACTGCGAAATTTATTAATCCCAGAATTACCATTAAAGCAATATTTAGGCCTATAGCGTGTTTACGGAAATAAATGAGAAACATTTGTGCTACTGAAATGGTTAATTAGCCTACTTTTTATAATTAAACCGCATATTTTTTCTGCTTACTAATTTATGTTTAAACCAACAGTAATATACTTGAAATATTACTTTAATAAAATAGCTTTACAACGTCAGAACTGTCTGTTTGGTTTAATTGATCTGCTGATCCAGGTATGTACAAACCGCGATGTAAAAAACAGTTCCTAGAATTGTGGTCAATTAATCACCTGCATTTTGAAATAAAAGCACTGGATATAAATGACGCACATAAAAATATCTAGTGTCGACGTAACCTTTTTATTTTCTTTGTATAAAATTAATAAATCTCTTACGTACTTTAAAATATTATGAATTTCGTAACTGATTTACGTTTAATTCTGTTTTAATCTTACTTCTGCTGAAATTTCACTGACATTGTCTCACAGACATGTACGTTTATTCTGATGTTACTGTTGCCGAAGTTTTAATTTTCCTTCCATTTCCGAATTGTTTCGTGATCCAAGCATCTCTTACTGTCGTTGTGAAGTTGGACAGAACACGTCCAGTCACCATCATGAGATGAATCATCTGCCTAATGTCGACAAGCACTCATGTCCTGTGTATGAGTACACAGGCTTATTGCATTGTGCTCTAAATCTGTGCAACTGCAGACTCTTTGCAATGGAATTAAATTTTTATTAAACACTTAAATGAAGAAGAGAATCGAATTGCGTTACTCAGTTAAAAGAGCTAATGTATAACTGTGAACGAAATGACATCAGTTATTTTCGTTTTACATAAGGACCATTCTTTGCTCAAGGTAATGTACAATTTTTGTAGCGATAGATAGTGCAGATTAATGGCTCACGTAATTGTCACGTTTGAACTAAACGAACATGTTACTTTGTGTACTGTAACTTATTTATTCACTGAAGACTTCGCTATTTCCAATTTATTATATGGAATATGTAGCCCTTTATAGCCACTGGGAGAAGAAAAGAAGCGGTTCTTATTATAGGAATCAATTGAATGTAATTATTTGATATAAAATGGTTAACTCTGACAGAGGCTAATGCCCAGTGTGTGGTTTGTGTGTTGCTTAACAAAACAGCGAAACCATTCTCTATCTTAGAATTGAATGAGAGGATGGGACATATTTCAAGTCGCTGTTTGGAATTTGCCTCGAAGGACCGAAGAAATGAACGAAAGACATCAGTCTGGAAACGCGATGCTCTGATTTATATCAAAACGAATCAGAGTAAGAAACGACAGAGTTGTGCCAACGTATTCCAAAAAAATAAATAGATTCTTTTGCGAATAAATTCTGTTCATCTTTACGTAATGCATTATTTGTTCCAAGTCAAGAGATGCGATATCTGACAAAGCTGCCATTTTCTCTTCTCGGTAGCGACATATTTTCTGATGTCATATGGCAGTATTTTTATGTTACTGTATTTTTACATTAAGTTTCGAGGTCCATTATCCACGCTGTTACCAATGCTAGAATGGAGAAGGGTTCATATAATTTATTACCGTTTCGCTGCTGTTTTATCCAGTACTGGTTACATTTACATTTGCCTCTGCTGACCTGTCGACTGCTGTGGACGGATAAAGTCGAACGCTTCTACAATCCACAAGACGTAAAGAAATAAATACGGAGCGTGGGAAGGAGAGAGTTGTGTCAGTGAGAAAGAGAAGGATGTAGTCCCAGAAACTTTTCGGGAATGGGTCTGGCGACTTTCCAAAATACGTCGTACGCTCAAGACACCAAAGTATCCCCCGCTCCTAGTTATCCAGTAAGAAAATAGAAAAAGAAATATCTGAGAGTCACTAATGCGATTTGGGTTAATGTAAGCTAATGTATTGAAATCTGACTAGAAAAACGGCTGGTATTTGTGTAGTGAACACTTTATTCTGAAAGGAATCTCCGGTTTTTGTGGATTATTTATCGACTTTGTCAGTAGCTCAGACTTCATAACGCCTAATTCTAGGATAATTAATTAATATTGAACTGAAAGGCATATCGAAATACGTGGCCGGGCCTAATTTAAGGTGTTATCACGACGTTTTTATGAAGGTACAGAAAAGAAAACTCAGAACTTGTGAGTAAGCATATCCGGTCCATAGAATATAATTTTAACCTAGGACCTCCCGAATTGGATGCAGGAAAAAGCCCACTAATCATGCAGACAAGACGTTAAGCCGAGTTTCGGGATTGCCAGAAATCACGATTTCCGATCTACGTTTTTTACACATAGGGCTCAATTATGATACTGCATGTACCAAAATACCATTGTTATTTTCAATACTAACTGCTGATTGCTAGAAAATATTTTCCTAAATTATAGTGTCTACAAAAAACATTATTAGGACAATAAACCAAGTTATATGCGATGGGCTGGGCGTGTAGAGTACATTGGAGAGATGAAACAAACAAAATTTTCATCGGAAAGTAAAGTGGTTGACGAATTTGTTATAATTATGCGAAAGTGGTAGGTTATTGTTCGAAAGCATGTTAAATATACAGATGTGAGGCTGTGGACTGGATTAATCTCTATTATGACAGGATAACACCCTACATAATTAACAGTATCATTTTTGTTACCTACCCGGTGCAGAAGACAAATGGCGAAAGTCTTTTGGGGTTTGGGTGTAGGGATTATTTCTCTCTTCAACAGAATTAGTCATTTGTCTAACACTTTTCAGCATAGTTCAACTTCCACAACAGAACATCGCATGGGGCAGAGATACTGTTAATCCCACTGTCCTAGTTTTGTCACCATTTGAGACGTTGCTGAAACAGTAGGTACCCTGAACGCTACAGTTCATAATTAAACAGTCTGATGACTTGTTACAGTCAAATTCAGTGTTAGTACTACCCGTGAAGCAAGCAATTTAACTTACTTTTACCCTCATTTCTGGACGAGCAATATACCAACCTCCTTCTGGCAGGCCCTGGGCCACTTTGTCCAGGCAGATGCTGTTAACTCTGAGAATAATATGAATCCTGTAAAAATATTCTGTGAATAACCTGATATAGACTTAAAGCAATTATAAAAGTGCTTTAAAGGAAAAAGGAGATGTAACTTATATTAGAACAATGTTTTAATTGTAAGAGCACCTGGATACAGCATTTTGAAAGAATCCAAATAAACAGACGTTCTGAGCCAATTAAATTATATAAATCGCATGGACTGAAGAAATCGGACGCGTTAGGACGAATGTTGCTGGAAGAGTTTATTTCAGTGAGTCACCCCTTCATATTTTAGCAGACGAAATCTCAAGCATTTCGTGCGTCACTGCCACCTGGTGTCAACGTTTTGAAAGTGACGCCACGAATTCGTTTGTTTCCGGAAATTGTCGAAACGTATCCGACTTTTCACGAATACGCAAAGTTGGAGTGAAGACGTGGCTTCTGTCGGTGAAAGAATGATGGATGTTGCGCTTATTCTGATTGCATTTCAAGGTGATAATTGCAATGTGAGGTTGTTACAGAGTGTCGAATTGTAGTTTATTAAAATAAGTGAACTTTAAAGTGTTTTTAAACCATAAACAGGTACTTGTGTGACGTAGTGCAACTGTAGATGCAGCATGCTGATTGTAATGCTGTCATGGCTCAATTTGCAAGGAGGGTGAGTAACCTTGAACGATAAAAATACTGCTTTGTCATCCTTCTGATGACGCGTTAGTAATCACTGTCTTAAGTTCATAGCTTAGTAAAGCAATGACTTAAGATTATGTTGCTGTATGGTTGCTTTTTGTTTCTTGAAATTTTCTTTGTTAGGCTGCTCAGTCTCGTGCGTGGGCCTTGATCGCTCAAACACTGCGATCGTGGTTTCGAATCCCATTCGAGGCACGTATGTTTGCGTCTTTCAGTGGTATGCTATTCTGTGTATGTAGAGCCTTTGTTTCGGGCTGATTTCCCATCTAAGAAATCCTATCAAATGTCTAACAGATCATTAAATCTCACATGTGTGAGGCGGACAAGGCCTTTCAAGACTGGAGCCAAGGCGTTTTAAAATCCTGTGTTTTTCTACTGTCTGTCAGTAGCTAATACGTTAATAGTTTTCTGACTTTCATCCTGTAAATTTATGAAAAAAAGCATGAAAAACAGAACGTTATAACCCTAATGTTTTGGGAAATGTATAAAATTATTGCTAAAGTAACCAGACATACATTACTTTTTTGATATGAGCATGTAAACTGACTTCTTGGAGAATAGTCTCTCCAGAGAAGATAATAGTCAATCACCTGGTGTAGCACGCAGTTCCACATGAAAGTATGTGCATTTGAGGAACTGTGTGCCACCGAGTGCAACGGTGATGGCGTCCTTGCACCTGGCCGGTCACGTGCCTTGTGCAGCTCACCCAGTGTACGTGGAGTCTTGTATTACTACACGCAACATGTTACACGTCGACATGGCCAGCTTCAAAGGGCAATGAGCATTTGCAATGTAATTCTCGAAACAATAAAAGCGAGCACTATAAGAGCATCTAATGAAAGGGGAGGCGATACATCCATCAACGAGACATGTCTCCAGTCGAAATTTGAATGATACTGCGTTTTTGCAACAACGTCGCATATTTTGTGGCTAGCATAACCAGGTTTCCTTCAGGCTTTAGGTAGCATGTTAGCCTGACTACTACAGAAAACAGAATGCATTTTTACAGCGATCATGAAGCTTGATTTCTGATTCATTTAAGCTGACTCTTACGTGATTTTCAGGTCGTGTTACTTAAGTTTTATACTCGCGAGAGGATCACACGTCAGGAGGCCAACAAATTTGGTTGTTCTCTCGGGAATGTGCTACACTTCCATATGTTTACATGTCAGAGCAGGTTTATTCATCTCCGACTGTTTCTAACCAGCCCACGAATCAACTAGGAACAAGTCTCTTTCGTTGATATTTTTTTTCTCAAAAAGCGTATCATAAAATAGATACAAATGACTTCGGATCGTTTTCACGCTTTTGCTGGCTGTAACAGGGACATTTTTCCAAGTTAAAATAACCGAATCATCTCATCAGTTTTTTTGTGAACCATCGTTACAAACTTTCCTTCAGGTTCCTGTAAGTAATTATAGCTCTCCCTCATCTCATAATTTTCCTGGCATTGGAATAGCCACTTCGATGACGTACGAATGCTTCAAATCGCTGGCTGTGAGTGACGACGACGACGACGTCACCCACGATGCGCAGTTGGAGTTCTCGTAACTTCTGCGCCCTATCACGTCCACTGCCCAGGTTGTCTAGAGCGCCAGTGCAACCTCGTAGACAAACGGCAATCACTGCGCTGCCCTTGATGACTCATAGTCCGTCAGATGCACTCAATTTCATGTGAAACTGCGCCGTCGACAGAAGAAAACTTCCTCTGTAAGATTCGATGTAATAGAACATTATCTTTCCATCTTCACTGTCTTTCAAATGGGCTGCTGTATTCAGAGCTACTTTTTCTAGACCTTTTACAGATTTCTCCTTGTGGCTTTTACCATTCTGAAATTATTTATAAACATCGTCCCGAAATTTAATCAATAGTAAGCCCTTAAAATACTGTTCTGTGGTACTGGGATTTCCAAATGTTAAAGGGCATACATTTCAATCATATTCTTAGCATAATTACGAAATAATCTGACGAACAACTAACTAACTAACTAAGTAGATGGCTTACCGAACCCGAAGGTTCATCACCGAATTAACCAAAGCCCTCCACCGGACCCTGTCCTGGGCCAACAAAATCCAGTCTCCTTCAACTCCTATCTCCCATAGATCCTGCCTGAGATTATC
>NW_019060388.1:316776-329459 GCF_000696155.1 Zootermopsis nevadensis | reverse complement strand
TTATATCATAACCGTGTTTACACTATTATTGCTGTAATTTAATATTTTACACGTCTGTAAACAATTTTCTTTGTTTTTGCGATGGGGTGAGAATATATGCGGCACTGGGTCGCTAACGGACACTTTGGCCACCCTCTGCATGATTTATCAGTGAATATGGAGCAGCGGTGAAATTATATTAACAGAGGAAAACCAAAAGACTTGGAGAGAAACTTGTCTCACTCAGTGCGCTTTGTCAGTTTCTTATCATGATTATGTTGTACAGTAATAATGCCTTGAAAGGTAAAATTTCAATAAAATTCTCATATATTTTAGTACATGGATATTTTGTAGACCAGTGGAATTGCTGAATAGAGTGTAGTCACGAGATGTAGAAGAATAATGAACTGATGATTTGTTACTTTCATGTTGAAGCCTTTCAAGACGAATTATGTAAATATTAACTTTGTTAGAAGAGAAAATTACGGGTTGTTTTAAAACTGTAAGTTAAGTATTACATTAACGTAAACAGGACATTAGAGTATTGGAATTGTTATAATTATTATAACACCTCCAGTGTCGTAAAGATGGATGGGTTACGTCATGAGTTTGACTTCTGTAGTGTGATATGACAGACTCAAAAATATCAGCCAGTAACATAATGAAAGATGGATGTCTTCTGGGTTGTTGCGCCGTGTAGTCTGGTCAGAGGTCCTTGCTGTCTCCATCATCAGGGCAGTGGGTCACTTCTACCAGCTTATGGCGCTACCATCCAGAAGACACCCATCTTAGTAAGAATTCTGACTATTCAAGAATTTTTGATCTTATGGAAATTATGTAATCATGGGAGGAATAGCGTGATGTTATGCTAGTCGGGAAATAGAAAGACAGATGTCAGAATCTACCATATTGTAAAAAGTTTTCTAACTCTACAAAATGTTTCCGATACTTTTAATCTCTCCATGCTATATTTGTGTAGCAGAATTGGAAAGAAGTAGATTCTGTTCTGGTTAACTAATTTGTATGAAGTGTAAGCAAAATGGGAAGAGTGGTAAAGCACATAAATCCACTCTCTTGCTTGTGTTTAATTAATGACATGTTACTAAACCGTTGTCCTCAATGCAGTGGTCACACTTTGGAGTTATTGGACCAACAAAGTCCACTCCAAAACAATGAACGAAGTCCCTCGTAGATAAGTGAATAGCTGCTCTTGAATTAATTGAAATCGGACAGTGATTACAACAGCGAACAGCACAGCCCTTACTTGTGCATTCTCTTGCAGACAGACGTGGGCTTTCGATTTTCGTTGAGTAATTACAGAGCTGAGTACAACAGCGCAATAGAATTTGCAGAATTCATTGAGAATATCGCAGTTTGTGAAGAACGTAATACATTTTAGCTATTTCTTTCTGTATCAGACTTTTCCTTTTGAAATGAAAATCTGAAAAACCTGTCGATTTTCTGCCTTGGTTTTACTAAACCTCGGCTGATTTTTGCAAATATTATAGTGGAAAATTTCCCGTTTTCCCTGTGGTTCACTCTTAATATGGACACTACTTCAGGGTGGTGATATGATGCAAGTTTAGGTCGTCCTGTAGTCGAATCGGATATTGTTTGAAGGCCTTGCAACGTTAGAAATTACATCGTATACCTACACCTTCACGGTATTATCCAAAACAAGATCCGTGTTACTAAGCAATGGAACAACTTGCTAGTACTAATGTATATGCGTTTTCATATGAATTGTGGTTTACATTAATTTTAATTGCGTAAACGCTGTTAAGTAGAATGGTGTAAAGTTGTAGAAACAGTTTTACGTTTCGTATATCCGCGCACTCAACTGGATTATAATTACCCTTGAGTACATGTCATGGAATCTTATTTATAAGTTTAATTGAGATTTCTGTAATTAATTACACGACATTTAGCAGACTAACCTATCGCAGTCTGGTCTTCATAAAAATAAGAATGTCGCTGGATATTCTCCAACTAAAATTTCTGATTTAATCTGTAATAAAGTCCAGAGTGCCAAGTCGGAAATGGACGAAGGGTGTTGTGAGAACTATTGAATGAACTTTGTTATAATGCGCCAAAGACCCTTGACGTTCAACTTGTTGGAAAAACGGAAACTGAGGTCTTCCCAACATCCATACCACCTCCCACTCACTTCTCTGACAAACACGTTCATAATGGTGACGTAGATGTCAGAAGGGGAAGTATCAAAATCCCTTTGCCATTTCCCTCGCTTCTGCTTTGCAGCTCTTGTCGTTCTGTTGGACGAGAACAAGAATGTTCTCGTAGCAGCAGTGCTAATAATACCAGGAAGGTGTCTGTTGTGCGTGTAGTCTACAAGTCTGCTGCTCTGTGTAATCTCTTGCCCATTTACCCGAACATAGGCTATGGCGATTCCCATCGTGCTTTGCGGTAAAAGCCTTCCTCGCTCTGAATCACGGGTCCTTTCTCCCGCGTTGGATATGTGTTGAATTGTGTAGATCCTGTTTTGTACATGTTCGTATACTGTCTTGTCTACAAATCTCTCAAATACTGAATGTTCCAGAACTTCAAGTTTTTTGTTCCAAATGTTAGCGTCCTTATTAGAGTAACTGGTGTGTCTGAAGATTACACTTCTTCTGGGATCCTTCCCCTGGGACCAGTTACTGGGCTTTGTAAGTAGTGAATCCCGCTAAGCAATATTATGAACAGTTCAGAAGTAACACGACTTCAACTACTGTCCCTGAAGGCCAAACGTTGCTTTGTTCTAAAGCACACACATTCCCTGTTCGTATTTTGTTCAGTAGGATTCTTTAATATTTTATCCAGTATGCTTCCACGTCTCGCTGAGTCAAGTGTTATTAAGTACGCTTTCATACCTCCATTTATTCTTTTCCGTTTCTGCATTCCCGTACAAGGATTTAAAGCCCGTTAGGAGATTAACAAGTTCCTTTCCCCATCTACTTGCAGCTTGCATATGTAACTGTGTATGAAATTTTAGGCCTTATAAACTAATGAAAACATTCTTTTATATGCTCTTTAAATAGCCGGTTGTAACATCGATGTTGTTGTATTCAGAAAATTAAATTTTTCGGTCGCCTTGATGATGGAGGCATCAAGGACCTCTGAAACGTCGGTAGACTTCTACCAGACTACACGGTGAAACAACCTAGAAGACAGTAATCTTCATAGTTCTACTCGCCGCCGTGAGAATCTCAGATCGCACCAAAGTCTACATTATTTTAAAGATCTGCCTTTGTTGTCACGATCACAGTTGATTAAAATAACGAATTAGATTAGTGCAGACGGCGCGAATGATTTTAGATGAATCGACTTAGACTGAAAATTAGTTTAACGAAACTTTCTTCATTGAACTCCGGTCCTTTGCAACTGATTTCGGAGCTGGTATCTTGACCCCAGGCAGTGTGCACAGTTCCCCAACTTTGACTACCTTGGCGTGACCAATGCCCGTCAGGGAGGCTCAGGTTTAATCTCATGGAGTGGGGCCACCCTCTCTCTTGTTTTGAGCAGCTTCTCCAGGAAATCGCTTGGATTAACCCTAGACGCGCTCCATCTTATACTGTACCCTGTTTGTAACCAGAACTAAGGTAACGAGTTAGCTTCGCCTTAGCACGTTGATATACATTCGGAAAGGCACTGCGCTGACGTTTGATTTCACTGAACGTAGTGGCTGTGTGGTTCGTATTCCTGAGGTTTCTGATTGATATCTCAGCTCTGAAAACAACCATCTTGAGTGAAGATTGTAGTGGGTTTTTTTTCAATCCCTCCAGATAAATTCTGAGATAGTACATCAGTTTACACCACGACCGCTTCCTTCCACATAATTTCCATTTCATTATCATTATCATCATCATCAGAGATGCTATGAGATCTGTGTTACAGACAGCTTGGTTAAATAAGCCACAAGTATTACCAGTTCCATACTTGAAGCGTGCTTAACGATTGTATATTTTTAGTTGTTAAAATGATATCATCTTTACCGATGTAACCTATTTTGTTAGTATAATAAATACACGCGTTTATTATTAAGGAATACATAAAATAATATAAAATTGCCTGTCAGGAATGACAGGATAATCGAAAGTAGTTTGTAAGAACATGTTAGAAATATTACTAATCTTTGCTTCGTAGTAGGCAGTAAGTAGATGTCGGTGAATAAATCTTGTGTTGAAAAGATGAGTATGTTTTTACATGCCTACAGTCTAATGGTGATTTATAATTATCAGCAGTCTGCACTTTTCTGTTGCATAATAGATGTCAGTATCAGTTATTGGAATGTTACGTGGCAATGTGAAAACTGTCTGGCGGTACATTGAACGCTTCCCGTTGCGTGATTGGTAGTTCTGTGCTGAGATGAGTCGAAGTACGGGATAAGGTATGGTAGACTGGTCTGCTTTAGTGATGAAGCATATTAGTTCCAGTTGCCAGATCATATGATGACGTTCCCACGCAAAGGGGATAACACGCAGATTATTGCAATTAATAGCTGGTAGCTACTGCAGCCGATATTTCGACACAGTTCGTAGTCACATCTGTGATTCAAAATATAATTTGCTTTCGTACGTCGATGCACACTGTTGCTAGGCTGTAATCCTCTTACTTTTCTGAAGTTACTTAAAATAAAAATATAATGGCTTATTTTATTTACGAGTACACAGTTTCTAAACCTTTTCCTTTTAAATTTTACAGGCACAGTACGTAGACCAGGCCCAAATGTAACACGGAAATTATATTTACTAACGCTTACATTTTTCGATAAAGTTGTATGTTTACCTTTTATTTTCCACGTCTTTTGCAGTTCTCTCCAGAAACATTAAGAAATTTACAATCACAATACGAAACGCTAAGTGTAAATAACCGTTATAACAAAAGTTGACAATTGAACATTACCCTGACTCATTTACCATTTTATCTCTACAACATACACCGATTGCCCTAAATCCTGTTTTAATATTACTTTTCTCTCCATAAAGTTCTTTCAAACGGTATCTGAAAACAAACTTTCTCATTGCCACCATCAAATATTTAATTTATCCTTGAGTGCGTCTGACCGATCTCATGGTTCTTCATTTGATCAGAAAAGGAGATGAAAAGTGTGCATTAGATTTTCTTTGTATATTTCCCTCCATTCTTCCGTTATTTCACGTCTCATTGTTCAGACACTTTCCTCTTCCATTGTGACAAACGTTATGAAATACGTTCGTAAATTTCGCGTCAAAAATTACTGGTACATATAATGTATAAAACACACATCGTCAGAAATGTTATCCCATAAGGCTCAAAATCCCTTAACAGCTAATGTTCATTAACCAACCGACACGTACTTATTAAACAAATAAGATGAAGCAGAGGCTGCCGCACTGTTACAAGTTTAGGAAGCAAAAACCTTAATTTTTCTTTACATTAGATACGAGAATTCAATAACATTGTCTTAATGTACTGACAGGGGCATTTCAGTTGACTGCTGTGTCCACAGACCGAAATCACGAATCCATGTCTTTGGCTCACTAATTGGGTCTGAACGTTTATGCACGACTTGGTTGCTTGTTGGATGGACCCCTCTTTTGGGACAACGGCTATAAACCTCACGATTGCTAATAAGCATGAACTAGACGAAGCACCTGATGTGTGCTTAAGTTGAGCTACGAAGTGTGTTCATGCATGGCGAAAACAGAAATGAACAGGGAGGTAAAGAGAGAGACAAAGTTGACCATTAGAGCAACTCTCACGTCTAATCCACTACCAACCAGCCCGAGCATCAGACTAGCATCAACGTCTGCAGACGGCCGTCCTGTAGTTGTCTCAACCTATCCATTCTGCTGTTGCGTTAACAACTGTGGGTGGATGGGTGGCTGGCAGGAAGGAGGTCATCCACTGCACGGCGCTTGGCTTCTCCGCCTTTGCTTCAATAGGAGTGGCTCTGTTTGTTTGTCCGAAGTAAACATTCCGTCCGAACGTAGCTTTCCGAACAGCATCCTCCCTTTTAGGGACCGAAATGAAAATGAAAGGCTTGATGGTATTGCTCGCAAGAAAATGGCTTCGTTTATTTCCAATGAATTGCCGGATTTATAAATACTGAAGTCGGAAGCTCAAAGAATATGACGTTCACTCATAACATTGTATTGTCTTCATGCGAATGTGACAGTAGAAAGCTGTTATTTATTGTAATGATACAGTAGAGTGGTAATTGTTGTTTAGTCAGTGATTGGTTGGACAGCCGGGGTTCGGCTCCCGGCAGGATCAAATGTTGGTTCCGTCGCTACCTTGCCCTCACCGATTTTTCTATTCATTGAGGACCTGCGACGTTTTTCATGTGGGTAAGACGGCCCAGGCGTGAAACTGGTCGTTCACCTAACGCGTGGAACCCCACCTTCTCTCCCCTATACATCATGATGGCGTGATTTTTGATTAGCCACTGCTTCTGAATAAATAAAATTTATATGATTTTTAATCAAAACTAATAAGTCACTTATGAAATGAGACACACGTCGTTGTAGTAGGCGTACATAATTATTTGGATTCTTATCTCGGCTTATTCTATTCAGAATAATTTTGTAACTCACGTTGCTTTTTATAGACTCTTCGTGGAATTAGAAGCGCATTTAAGAATGGATTTTAAGGCTGGTATCGTATTTAATCTTAATTTGCTTCTTTAGTAAATCTTTGTACGTTCGATGAATGAACACAAAAACCACAGATTGATGCAAAACTGAAAGGGACGCATATGGAAACCATGTGTACTTCAAACTGGAGTGCACCTTTTCGTTCTTGTTATTTTTGATATCTTACAAGAAAGCTCGTTACAGTTATAAGGCAGTGGGATATACGGAAGAAATTACGTATTTTCTCATTTCTGAGTTTCATTTCCATTTCTTGAGAAAGCCAGATCGTGCCGTGAATTCTACGTGCCCTGCTCTTGTGACAACCGCACGCAGCTCAACTACCACCACGCCTATTACAGTTACTACTAACAACTCAAAATAGGTACCGTTCAGCTAAGTGGCTGGCACGTCTGCTCTGAGAGTCTGTTTTACTTATGCGTGGCATTTAAGAGATACTGACCTCTATTATAAATCACAAATGGCTGCTTTAAAACTGCTAAATAATTGCTGGCTCAGTGGCCGTGAGATCTTCGATGTGCGTGGTCTTTGATCGCAAACATCGGTTCAAATTTCGCTCTGATTTGGGTGTTTCTCCGTCGAATTTTTCATCCAAAGTCACCCATCGTGTGTTTAAAATGTGTACTTAATTCAGAATTAAGTTCCAGTCGGAAGAATCGAGGTAGCTTCTGAAATTAGCAGAATTTATAATTAGCTGCAGATTAAGAGTGCTAGGACCACTCCCATATGCTAAATGGTGTGTTGCTTAAATAAACACAGGAACAACTTCACTTTATCTGAGGTTCTCGCGGCTGTGAAGATGTTTGCGTCTTTGTTGTGAGTCGTGCGGCCAAAAAAAGATGGAGATGTTACGTTACTCCGAAACACATTGTAACCACACACGAGACCACACGACATCATGACTCAGAACTACTACGTTACCTTAATTTTCACGTAGAGACCTAGATGATTACTTATTATACACCTTACCAACGCTTAACCGATTTCAAAAATTATTTAGCGTAGAATGGTAAGTGACAGTGTTTTGTTTATTGAACAAGAAGGAAATTCAGAGGAAGTGGCCGTGATCTATTCCATTTCCCCTGCCTTGATCTTCTGTTTAGACACTTTAAAGTTTCTGTATAATGTCCAGAAAATACGAGGACCCTGTTTTGAGACCCTGGCAGTGATCAGAAAGGCAAGATGGTGGAATTAATGTGATTTTCTTGCTGGTTGAGTTTCAACTGTTTCTTTTTCCTTCCACAAACTGCAATACGTGTATTTAAATTGTTCCTGGTATATTTCCGCATGAAAGGGAATTACACACTCGCCTTTTCTTCTGTACATATGAAACTCTAAAACTCCGTTGGTCATTACATGCTGTGGCTGGGTAAGAAGGGCTTAAGTCATAAGTCATGATTATTGTCTTAAGCCATTCTTACCAAGCAAAAATAATGAATACGTATAAAAATTGTGCGTCGTATCGTCCTTTCTCTTGCACTGTATGCGCATTTGAACTAGGGTTAAGCTACAGGGTTATAATGATGCTCCTGTGGGATTTAACTCCCTATTGGAACAAAGCTGCCCCTCACACAGGGCTGCACCATTAAGCCTGTTCGTTGCTGCTCTTGGCTGTGGTTGAAGTCACCTTTTTGTTGCAGCGAGCAATCAAGCTTTACTACATATATGCTTGGCCGAGAAACGTAGATACAGGAATATAAAATGTTGGCCCAACTTTATACGTGGCCATACGTTAGACTTATATTCGTCCTAACGTACAATGACGCCATTTTCATCATGCGCGATTGTCATTATCCATTGGACTCAGAATTGTTTCAAGACAAGTACAACGTCTCTGTGGTGGTTAAGGAAACAAATAAGAACATTTCTTCTTGAGAGTCGTCCATTTCATGGTTTGTAATTGTCGATCAACCTAATTAACTGCTTTTAATACTTTCCAAACACGTTCGTTTTCGTTTCGTGTCTAGATGACACCCAACCGCATGCAACATGTCGTATGTATCTACTTATCCATATGCGTGAATGTTTGTCCGTCCTTCCGCGTGACGTCTACAAATCTGTCTACGTATTTACCTCTGAACATTTATATATCAGTGTGTATTTTCCCACTCTCTCTCTGTCCATCCTTCATTTTGATTCCTTTGAACAACTTACGTGTATTCGTTGTTTCTTTGTTTACTTCCCATTTGATTCTGTTCATCCAATTGTGAATATGGCCTCCAGAGTTTTATTTTGCTGACGTCTCTAGCAAAGTATCCAGTGTATTTCGTTGAATACATTTTATAATATTACGCAAGAAGTTGAGTCCATGTACTCAGACTCCATAACATTTTACGTAACATCTTTGTTTTTTATTTATTCAGTCTTGCTTACCAAACTCTAGCGTCCCCCAGGCGAGAATAACCAATCACATTACAGTACAGACATTACACAGCATGCATTATGTTTTCTTATCGCCTGTTTAATTTCTTCTGCCCTGTCTAAATTACGTTACAGATTAATGTTATGATTGTAAAGTTTATATATTTTATTTTATTTCTTTGTACGAGAGATCGAATTTGAGGGTTATGATTCGTGTCTTTTGAAGCTGTGTGTCAGCGCAGATTCGAACCACACGACGTGATGGTCTAAACTGGCTGATAAGTGCGTTATCTCCGACAAACGCTGTTTGCAGCAATGTATGTGTGTGTGTGTGTGTGTAAGCCTCAAAATGACAATGCCGAAACAGATATACAAGTGATTTTAAAGAGTACTTGTAATGATTAGTACAGACCGGTATCTTCCTAATATTTTATTCAATAAATAAGATTTACGTAATTTGTAACTGTAATATTATTTGTCTTGTATTCAAATTTACTGATCTTCATTGGAATCGATTTGCATATTTGATAGTGTCTCTCATTTGGTTTCCTTATAAATTGGTTTTGGTATTCTCAAATGCTAGCATACTTAGTCTTGGCGAACTTTGTTTTCAAATATTCGGCAGCTTATGAAAATGAGAATTCAAGGGCCTACGGATGTGGAAATAGATTCAGTTCATAGTAATCATCCGAAGCAATTCTGTCTCATAACTCCGCCTTCCTCAAGCGTCGTTTGAAATTGCTTTGCCCCGCCCTGCAGCTCTGATAATCTCAGCTGGAGTCCATAGACTGCTTCTTATTAAAGACTTAATTTAAAATTCATATTTGTATTCGTAACGATCCCTGTAATAATTATTTTATAAGTAAAAATTTAGATAACGTTGTAAATGGAAATTCATATGTTTCATAATAATTTTGCCTTGGAAACCGACCCCTTGTCTTTGGAACTTCATATGTCGGTTATGCGGTGATACGTTACATTAGTCACGTCGTGCAAGAAACGAAGTTCTGGATTTTTTCTATTATTTTGGACGCTACAGAATTCCTTCTTGCCACTCCTACCTTCAAGACAGTAGTGTGTCCAAAAGACCTCCATAGTTTAGCCACCTCATATCAATTACGTATGTTTCTTTTTTCAAAGATAACGTTGTCTTATCAGCAAACTAATTAAAAAAATAGTGCCACTTTAAATTTCTGGGATTTATTGTGTTGTCTAGATTCACGCCCGTGTGTGCATAAAACCATTTAAAGGTACTGAAATTAAATGCGTTGCAACAATTATATTAACCGAATTTGAATTGTTTCTGTAATTAGTGAAGTTTTAAAAGCCTACGGATAGGTATTATTGATTTATAATTACCGGGACCTATAAAGACATATACAAGCTTACGTGCACATCCAAATATCAATTATTTAGCATTTTAATGTGCCACGATTTAGTGCTAACGAATGTGTAGCTACTTCTGTTTAATATAATAATTTCAGGAACGAAATATTACCTCTTTAACAGTAAAGTACAATGAAAAATTATTGTAGCTGTTTATTTAGGTAACATTTTGAAGTTCGAATGTAAGTTTGTGGATGCTTGAACTCATTGATGTACTAAACTAAGGTAGTGATTAAACTTTCCATGCCTACAGTTTGAAATTTAATGAGAGCTACGCAAATATAAGGAGTTACTAATGGGTCCTTCGTGGCACAGTTTTCTGGTACCTAGTTCCGTTTGTTATACCCTGTCTGACCGAGGATTGCTGATTGTTTTATTAGTGTATTCGTGAATGTTTATATCGTACATGGGCTTTAGAGGGTAACAAAGAAGGCAAGAGAGAATCTACATGTACAGTATTGCATGGTTTCATAGATTATGTCACCAGACAAGAGGACAGAGTGTCCGGAGTGCGCATGAGGCACTCTTTGGTCAGACTGGGTATACCTGCTTACACCGTTCTTTCTCCTTTACACCATTCGTGCGCCTAGCCGCCGGTACCGTGGGTTCGAGTCCCACTCAAGGCATGGATGTTTGTCCGCGTCTTTCTGTGTTTGATTAGGTAGAGGCCTTGCGTCGGGCTGATCACTCATCCAAGGAGTCCTACCATTGTCCAAATAGATTAATCGAATAAATAAAAACATCGACACCTACAGGTAAAAGAGGATGAGAGAAAGAAAGAAAGAAAAAGAATTTCTTAATAATGTTTGATTCTGATTAGCTTTATTTTTTATAACCCATTTTAATAATTTACTTGAACTGAATACAGGTTTAGTATTCTATATGTGTATTCTATTAACGAAGGTTTATCGCATTTTCATGTAAGTGTTATTTGACCCGAAAATCAAGATAACTCATGTTATCAATCTCTCAGCCACTGCTGTTGCATGTGAAAAGCGATTCTTAGAACTTCTTGGATCGGTGGAATCAATCAGTTGGTAATTTATCGAAGGGCAGACAGCTAGAGCCATCTGAGGCGACGGGCGCCTCGATGTTCTGCAACCCGCAGTCCCTGCTGGACTCCCTGTCTATCCTTTAATTTAACGGGACTCTGACTTGATTTAATCAGTTGAATTCTAATTTGGCTTAACTTACTTTGTACTTTTAAGAATTTCGGAAATTTGACTCTTCAGTCGCTTTGCTTTGTTTTCAGATACATAGCTATTTCTCTAAAACGGTATGCGTACTTTCTTTCATACTCTCTCAGGATGATGTGATGTTCAAATAATACTGAACAGTGGTGTTATTTGAGGGTGGTACTGTGAAAAATGTTTGGTCCAGTGTGGGTGATAGTAAAAATATACTGTAGTAAACTACATATTGAGGAGCTACGTAATTTATGCCCTATGTCAGTTATTATTAGGGTAATAAAATCTAGTAGAATGACATGTAGCTTGTAAATATAGTCGGATAACCGAAATATAGACGACCATTGAGAAGGTAATATTAAAATGTAGTTTAAGGAAGTTGAGTTTGATGGTATGGGCCGGATTTATCTGGTTCACGATAGATACTGTTTGCGAGCTCTTGAGAACCCAGTAATGAACTTTTGCGTGCCATAAAGGCCGGGGAATTTCTTGATCAGCTGAGCGGCTGTTGCTAAGAATGACTCTGCTTCATGGAATTAATTTGTTCGTTAGTTACACGGCTTGCCACAGCATGCGAAGTGCGCATTTCGTTCTGACGCTGTTCCCTCATACTTTTTTCTGAGTGTTTTAAGGTCTAATTTTCTGTTTTAACGGTTGACCTAATTTATCATACAAATTAATTGTTGAATAGGTGCATAACTACGAAAGACTCACAGAATCTTGGCGAAGTGTGTTACGAATGTTTTAAAGTTTTTAGACCTCTCTCTTCCTACAATAAACTCTCTATTTTATAAACTCAATCCTTGCAGAAACTTTGTCTGAAGATTAAACTCAGTCAGTAGTTGTAACAGTTTGTCGTTTCTGTTTTAATGACAATAAAATGGGTTGCGGTAGAAGGGAGATGTGTTTAATCTCCCGTCTTTATGTTTTATTTAACCTTTCCCCTTCATTCCATAAGATAGATGCTCCCGTTCCATCACCCAGGCCACCTTGCCCCTGCTATTAGTTTGCAGAAGTTTTGGCAGTTGGATTGATGGATTGGTTTGTGGTAGTCCCCACCCCCTGCTCTAAACCTTCATTTGTCAAATAGTATGGGCTACATAGTATGAGCCTTTACCCCCCCCCCCCCACCCCCACC
>NW_019060388.1:296310-315043 GCF_000696155.1 Zootermopsis nevadensis | reverse complement strand
CATCATGCGCGATTGTCATTATCCATTGGACTCAGAATTGTTTCAAGACAAGTACAACGTCTCTGTGGTGGTTAAGGAAACAAATAAGAACATTTCTTCTTGAGAGTCGTCCATTTCATGGTTTGTAATTGTCGATCAACCTAATTAACTGCTTTTAATACTTTCCAAACACGTTCGTTTTCGTTTCGTGTCTAGATGACACCCAACCGCATGCAACATGTCGTATGTATCTACTTATCCATATGCGTGAATGTTTGTCCGTCCTTCCGCGTGACGTCTACAAATCTGTCTACGTATTTACCTCTGAACATTTATATATCAGTGTGTATTTTCCCACTCTCTCTCTGTCCATCCTTCATTTTGATTCCTTTGAACAACTTACGTGTATTCGTTGTTTCTTTGTTTACTTCCCATTTGATTCTGTTCATCCAATTGTGAATATGGCCTCCAGAGTTTTATTTTGCTGACGTCTCTAGCAAAGTATCCAGTGTATTTCGTTGAATACATTTTATAATATTACGCAAGAAGTTGAGTCCATGTACTCAGACTCCATAACATTTTACGTAACATCTTTGTTTTTTATTTATTCAGTCTTGCTTACCAAACTCTAGCGTCCCCCAGGCGAGAATAACCAATCACATTACAGTACAGACATTACACAGCATGCATTATGTTTTCTTATCGCCTGTTTAATTTCTTCTGCCCTGTCTAAATTACGTTACAGATTAATGTTATGATTGTAAAGTTTATATATTTTATTTTATTTCTTTGTACGAGAGATCGAATTTGAGGGTTATGATTCGTGTCTTTTGAAGCTGTGTGTCAGCGCAGATTCGAACCACACGACGTGATGGTCTAAACTGGCTGATAAGTGCGTTATCTCCGACAAACGCTGTTTGCAGCAATGTATGTGTGTGTGTGTGTGTGTAAGCCTCAAAATGACAATGCCGAAACAGATATACAAGTGATTTTAAAGAGTACTTGTAATGATTAGTACAGACCGGTATCTTCCTAATATTTTATTCAATAAATAAGATTTACGTAATTTGTAACTGTAATATTATTTGTCTTGTATTCAAATTTACTGATCTTCATTGGAATCGATTTGCATATTTGATAGTGTCTCTCATTTGGTTTCCTTATAAATTGGTTTTGGTATTCTCAAATGCTAGCATACTTAGTCTTGGCGAACTTTGTTTTCAAATATTCGGCAGCTTATGAAAATGAGAATTCAAGGGCCTACGGATGTGGAAATAGATTCAGTTCATAGTAATCATCCGAAGCAATTCTGTCTCATAACTCCGCCTTCCTCAAGCGTCGTTTGAAATTGCTTTGCCCCGCCCTGCAGCTCTGATAATCTCAGCTGGAGTCCATAGACTGCTTCTTATTAAAGACTTAATTTAAAATTCATATTTGTATTCGTAACGATCCCTGTAATAATTATTTTATAAGTAAAAATTTAGATAACGTTGTAAATGGAAATTCATATGTTTCATAATAATTTTGCCTTGGAAACCGACCCCTTGTCTTTGGAACTTCATATGTCGGTTATGCGGTGATACGTTACATTAGTCACGTCGTGCAAGAAACGAAGTTCTGGATTTTTTCTATTATTTTGGACGCTACAGAATTCCTTCTTGCCACTCCTACCTTCAAGACAGTAGTGTGTCCAAAAGACCTCCATAGTTTAGCCACCTCATATCAATTACGTATGTTTCTTTTTTCAAAGATAACGTTGTCTTATCAGCAAACTAATTAAAAAAATAGTGCCACTTTAAATTTCTGGGATTTATTGTGTTGTCTAGATTCACGCCCGTGTGTGCATAAAACCATTTAAAGGTACTGAAATTAAATGCGTTGCAACAATTATATTAACCGAATTTGAATTGTTTCTGTAATTAGTGAAGTTTTAAAAGCCTACGGATAGGTATTATTGATTTATAATTACCGGGACCTATAAAGACATATACAAGCTTACGTGCACATCCAAATATCAATTATTTAGCATTTTAATGTGCCACGATTTAGTGCTAACGAATGTGTAGCTACTTCTGTTTAATATAATAATTTCAGGAACGAAATATTACCTCTTTAACAGTAAAGTACAATGAAAAATTATTGTAGCTGTTTATTTAGGTAACATTTTGAAGTTCGAATGTAAGTTTGTGGATGCTTGAACTCATTGATGTACTAAACTAAGGTAGTGATTAAACTTTCCATGCCTACAGTTTGAAATTTAATGAGAGCTACGCAAATATAAGGAGTTACTAATGGGTCCTTCGTGGCACAGTTTTCTGGTACCTAGTTCCGTTTGTTATACCCTGTCTGACCGAGGATTGCTGATTGTTTTATTAGTGTATTCGTGAATGTTTATATCGTACATGGGCTTTAGAGGGTAACAAAGAAGGCAAGAGAGAATCTACATGTACAGTATTGCATGGTTTCATAGATTATGTCACCAGACAAGAGGACAGAGTGTCCGGAGTGCGCATGAGGCACTCTTTGGTCAGACTGGGTATACCTGCTTACACCGTTCTTTCTCCTTTACACCATTCGTGCGCCTAGCCGCCGGTACCGTGGGTTCGAGTCCCACTCAAGGCATGGATGTTTGTCCGCGTCTTTCTGTGTTTGATTAGGTAGAGGCCTTGCGTCGGGCTGATCACTCATCCAAGGAGTCCTACCATTGTCCAAATAGATTAATCGAATAAATAAAAACATCGACACCTACAGGTAAAAGAGGATGAGAGAAAGAAAGAAAGAAAAAGAATTTCTTAATAATGTTTGATTCTGATTAGCTTTATTTTTTATAACCCATTTTAATAATTTACTTGAACTGAATACAGGTTTAGTATTCTATATGTGTATTCTATTAACGAAGGTTTATCGCATTTTCATGTAAGTGTTATTTGACCCGAAAATCAAGATAACTCATGTTATCAATCTCTCAGCCACTGCTGTTGCATGTGAAAAGCGATTCTTAGAACTTCTTGGATCGGTGGAATCAATCAGTTGGTAATTTATCGAAGGGCAGACAGCTAGAGCCATCTGAGGCGACGGGCGCCTCGATGTTCTGCAACCCGCAGTCCCTGCTGGACTCCCTGTCTATCCTTTAATTTAACGGGACTCTGACTTGATTTAATCAGTTGAATTCTAATTTGGCTTAACTTACTTTGTACTTTTAAGAATTTCGGAAATTTGACTCTTCAGTCGCTTTGCTTTGTTTTCAGATACATAGCTATTTCTCTAAAACGGTATGCGTACTTTCTTTCATACTCTCTCAGGATGATGTGATGTTCAAATAATACTGAACAGTGGTGTTATTTGAGGGTGGTACTGTGAAAAATGTTTGGTCCAGTGTG
Organism: Zootermopsis nevadensis; assembly: GCF_000696155.1. Next base: position 311,684 of record NW_019060388.1, on the reverse strand, counting down.
GGTGATAGTAAAAATATACTGTAGTAAACTACATATTGAGGAGCTACGTAATTTATGCCCTATGTCAGTTATTATTAGGGTAATAAAATCTAGTAGAATGACATGTAGCTTGTAAATATAGTCGGATAACCGAAATATAGACGACCATTGAGAAGGTAATATTAAAATGTAGTTTAAGGAAGTTGAGTTTGATGGTATGGGCCGGATTTATCTGGTTCACGATAGATACTGTTTGCGAGCTCTTGAGAACCCAGTAATGAACTTTTGCGTGCCATAAAGGCCGGGGAATTTCTTGATCAGCTGAGCGGCTGTTGCTAAGAATGACTCTGCTTCATGGAATTAATTTGTTCGTTAGTTACACGGCTTGCCACAGCATGCGAAGTGCGCATTTCGTTCTGACGCTGTTCCCTCATACTTTTTTCTGAGTGTTTTAAGGTCTAATTTTCTGTTTTAACGGTTGACCTAATTTATCATACAAATTAATTGTTGAATAGGTGCATAACTACGAAAGACTCACAGAATCTTGGCGAAGTGTGTTACGAATGTTTTAAAGTTTTTAGACCTCTCTCTTCCTACAATAAACTCTCTATTTTATAAACTCAATCCTTGCAGAAACTTTGTCTGAAGATTAAACTCAGTCAGTAGTTGTAACAGTTTGTCGTTTCTGTTTTAATGACAATAAAATGGGTTGCGGTAGAAGGGAGATGTGTTTAATCTCCCGTCTTTATGTTTTATTTAACCTTTCCCCTTCATTCCATAAGATAGATGCTCCCGTTCCATCACCCAGGCCACCTTGCCCCTGCTATTAGTTTGCAGAAGTTTTGGCAGTTGGATTGATGGATTGGTTTGTGGTAGTCCCCACCCCCTGCTCTAAACCTTCATTTGTCAAATAGTATGGGCTACATAGTATGAGCCTTTACCCCCCCCCCCCCTACTCCAGTACACATCTTTCTTTCCTCAGTTTCACTTCTTACAGAATCAACCAAAATAAACACATTTCCTATCTAGGTCATTTCGTCACAAGTTTGTGTGTGTTTTATTCGATAGTTCTGCCACAACGTGTGACGTGAGTGGATTGTCTGAAAAAACATTTCCTCCCATTTTTGTATAAAGTATGTAAGACTTCAGAACTTCGCAATTTTATCGGATTAGAAATGGCAGACTTTTTGATGTTTATGAGATATTGTTTTGTGTCAATTTGTTGTCTCCCTTGTGGCTTATGCGTCACTACCAAAGAAATCTTCGCAATGCTTCCTGTTGCAATTTATCAAATTAAAATGTAATCCTCTACTACAGCTCTAATACAGACGATTATAATTATCCGTCTGAAGTCAATTATATTAATTTATTTCCCAGTGTTCTAGTCTTTTTCAACAAAAGCTACAGATGGGTACTTTGACGATTATCAGGCATGGCTTGTAGAGTAATATCCTCAGTATCCTCTCTCCAGGGGTTAAAAATTTGGGGGAGGCTTGTCCGAAAGCCTTCAGGAGGCAGCTCCTCCATCGGACAGCCGAAGTCAGGCTAGCGACCTACTAAGGTCGATTTATTGCTCAAAGTGCCAGAAATTTAAGCCGGGCAGAGGAGATGGAGTGACTCGCGTTCTAGAAACAATCGGCTTGTGGCCTAATATCAAAGATAAGAAGAAGAAGAAGATTGGAGATAATTTTTGGGAAGCCGTGATTGAGGAGGGCAAAGTACAACGGGCTATTGTTTGTAATGTGTCCGTATTAATTTGGTCGAGTAACTTATTTAAGTACACTCTGTAACCAGCGAAATTTATTCACCGTTGACTTAGACTGGGTACAGTAAACTGTAAAGGGTGGACCAGGAGGTGGTTGTTACGTGTTCGAAGGCGTTATCAGCTGTGCCTAGGCCCACTGGTTGCGAAACACAGCTGTAACTGACTTCTATGAGCTGAAAGTAACTTAATACATAAGACGTCTTATTCGTGGTGAGGGTTAACCTCGAAGCATGTGAATAGCCTGTAGTCAGTTTCCTTCTAAGAGGGGTGGTACCACAGCGTCATCCAAAATCTTCTGATAATGTTACAAAGGAAATTACAGTTTCTTTGACTTTCGGTAATAGTGTGGTTACATTCTGCAGTGTATGATGGTAGTTTAGATGGGCTATTAGGTCAAACTTCTAACTTTGATATGGTTATTGGTCAACCCCATCTATTCCTAAACAACTTCATGCCCTTTGTGTAAATTCTACCCTAGGGTCCAGGGTTGGATGTCACAACCTATAACGCCAGCACACCGTAACAATTTACATAATAATTACCTGATACGCCTATCACAATTCGTTCCAATACTGACTCCAGCCATATTCCATGGCTTACCTGACGCAACACAAAGTTCATCAGTGTATCATAAATATTAATGTATAGCAAACTCGTTTTTGTTAATTGAGGTTGGTAAGTTCGTAATAATTGAAGCCCGTATCGGCGAGGCGGTTTATAATGAATTATATCAGGCCTTGAACATTATTTTTCTAGGCCTTCAGTTGAAAGTCAGCAGGTCTAGAATTAAATGTCACCTATTTTATATGGAGTTTAAATCCCTGTAATGGGCAGTGTCATTCGTAATATGTAAACCTTTTATACATGCTGATAGTGTTTAAATATTAAGTTCATTTCATTAAGTGGATAGATAGGTCATAAGATGACTTTGCCACTAGTACCTCTGGTAGTATGTGCGGTCAACATTGGGCACTCGAACGCATTGAGTTTGCTACATGTTAAACTTACTTACATTTTTTGTCTCTTACAAGGTAATCCCATATCGTTTTCGTGTGAAAAGGCCCGAAGTTTTATAGCACCGACCTCGTATGATTCGGAAAAAATCGGATTAATCGAATCTGGTTTGATCTATCAAATTGCCGGAATTTTGTGGGAATATCATGCAAAGATTATTGAATTTTTTTTTTTACGATTATACAAAGAACTCGGTATTCGCCACTAATTTAATTCTGTCGACTGGTTAAGACTGTTCTTGAAGTAATTCATTTGTTATTTTAAATAGTTCCAAATGTAAAACTGAATCAGTTGATTTATCTTATCTCCTTTACATTTCTTTTAGAGATTACTGATTGTATATAACTTGTAAATTTCCGGATATACAGAACGGTAAATAGGATTAGATGTCGTTTTCATTGTTTATGTGTTAAACATGCCGTTCTCTGTTTCGAATAAATGTTATCGTACACAAGAAAAATGTGCCTTTAATAGTGTGTGAATGACACATGTACGTGGCATATTGTTATATACCATAACTCCTGTTCTGTACGTCAAGGCAAGACACAGCAATTACCACAGAGATGATGTTATGTAAGGAACATTCCAAGAACTTTTGTTAGTTCAGCGGTTCCCTATGATGATGATAATGTTACGGTATTGTGATCAAAAGACTCTTGTCTAGCGCTATAGTGTCTCCAAAGTTTCACTGCTAATTTATATAACGGCATCTCAAACAGATTCAGACATCTTTTGTATCAACTAAAGCATAATCTCTCTCTCTCTCTCTTTAGCTGTCTTATTTTGTATAGCTTCTTAACGACATGTTATCATCTCTTGAGACCCTTTTAAATGTCAGACAAGTTTAGAGAACGTAGGATTCATCTTTACGTCAGTTTTATTCCATCAGACAGAAGGTGGAGATAGACTTCGTCTCTTGAATGGATGTCTGAAAACATGTATAAGAATCCTTGATATTTAAATTAATTTAAAGCATCGTGTGTAGTACTCAGTCTCCGCCCCATCTGGTTGCAACTCTTCGTCATCCCCTTAAGAAAAATACAAACTTTCCTGAAGAAACCTCATTTTTAAATGGAAAACATCTTGATGTCTTGTCTCACATTCGATAAATAGTACTCCTGTAAGTCCATATACTACATCAAACAAGTAAACGTTTTCTTAACATGTCATGGCGTATCACCCTACTGGTTATAAAAGTTTATATCACTGTCTGCCATACACACTGTAAAGAAAACATCTTGTTTTACTAACGTTAAATTAATTAATTTGTACGTTAAACTAACTGAAAAGTTAATATGCTTTTCTCGATATGCGTAATTAAATATTTTATTCAGGGAACATACATAAATTTATGGGTATATTTTGTAGTTAAAAAGCGAACGCAAGAAAGACAAAGAAAAATGAGGATGAAAATATTTAGTGGTTTGTTATGAATAAGATAGGTCGTATATTTCGTGAATGTGAACTGACACAGGGTTGTGCCAAATGAAGAGCATTGGATCTTTAAACTCTGTTATTTGGTAAGTTAAAGTTAATGAAAGCAGTTATTACACTTTTTAATTAGAATGCGGACGTCACTGAATCCTAATCGAATGTTGAGAGCTCTGTTAGCCTTGTGAAACTCGTCGTTTTTTTTTAAATCTCCCTTCAGCCAAGAAGTTTGTGTTATTGACGTTTCAGTTTCCTTGGAGTCCGTCGAAAGAAATTTGCATCCTCCAATAAGACACGATGTTTCATTACAAAACTGTGTGGTGTATCAGTGTCTTGATATAAGCATTGCATCGGATAACAAGCATCGTAATGATAATGACGTCCCATAATCCATCACTTCGTAATGATGACTCTAGACAGTTTTCGAGAAGGGTGTGGGGTTATATATGAATATTTGAAATAGAAGTGAATTGGGGGCAGCATTATCAATTCATATTTTCATTTCGGATTCATCTTATCTGCTTGGCTGCCAGGCCCAGCACAATGAGTGATGATGAAAATAAACAGAATACGAAGTCCACGATGAGGGGTGAAAGGGAAGGGAAAAAATGAGTATATTCTTTCGGATTTTACGTCGAGCAAACAAAGTTTTATGAGATTTGATGCAGTGGTGGAAATGTGGATTGTGTACTCCTGGGTTGTGACACTGCGCGGTCGGTTACCGACGTTTCGGAGGGAAAAGTGCCCTATCGCCTCCTTCAGAGTAGAAGACCACAGTCTACATTCCACACAGAAATTTTAAAAATTAATGTTTTTTTAGTTTGCAGATCCAGTAGTTTTTAGAGCGAGAAATGTCATAATCATTACGTTAGCTTGTCATTCCAAGCGTTCTTGTTTGATACTAAGTAAATATCCTAGCCGATGCGTACCCCCGTTTGAGATGAGTGACACATATGAGGTGTTCAGTGTTGAAGTGGTATAAATCAACAAATATATTGAAGTATTTTACGTGTAAGTTCTCAGCTTCTTCACTGTAGTCACTGAAAGTATATTTGTATTGCAGATAGTAAAATTTCATTACAAGCACACCAATTTAACCTACATATCTTATTTGGTATTAACGACAAAGCTCATTTTATACAACTGAACAATTTGACTTGTGCCACTTTAGCTGTGATAAGTGCATATATAAAAGTGTAGCTTCTATGTAAACAGACTGCAAGTGTTAAGGGAATTAAATCTTTATATGTTATTTTAAAATAACACTTTGTAGATTTGCAGATGTTGAGTTTAACAAGAATGTATCAAGAGTAAAATTGGTATCTAATACTGAACGAAATAGCTTCCTGTGTGTATATATGGGGGCATGATATACCTTGAAAATTTTTATGGTGATATTTTTAAAGGCATTACCTATAATAAAAGAACTTGATAATCTATAATCGTATTCAGAAAAGGCAGCCGGATTTTTAATATAGGTCGTGTTCAACTTTTTGATTTTCTTGCCAAACATCTAGGTAGATAACGTGTTTAATATTTTTTCTGAAACCCCACTTTATATTTCTTGCGTCTGATAATTTCCCTCGTGACGTTTCATAAGCTGTTTCAGAATTCTCAGAAAATGAAATGCTGAAAATCCTCTTCGAAGATTACTCTCCTCTGTATATAAAGACATTCTCATGGATCAAGATGCTGATCTTTATAGTTCAAAACGTTTCCCCTATGAAATTCTTTTCCTAAAACTATAAATAGAAATAAATCTATTTTGTAGCACACAATGTCTGTTGGAAATAACTTTTAAATATTATTGGCTTATAAGTCATATCTATAGTGAATTACTGTTTATTCCTTAATTAGTTTTTTGCAAGTATTATGCTCTGTTTTTTTTTATTTGAACTCTTAAAATGTTTTAATTAGGCTATTACTATACTGGAAATTTTACTTATTAACTTATATTTAGAATTCATAAGTTTATTATGTTTATTTCAGGTGAGTACCGTACATTTCTGTGTGTGATCTTCACGCGTCTCATTCGACAACAGAGCTCTTGCATCAAGGTAATGTAAAATACCGAGTTTATTACATGTATAAATAGATTGCCGTTGTACTTTCCTTTCGAATGTTGATACTTAGTGGTGAATACATATCGGTACAATGGTTTTATATACCGAAGGTAAAGTCCTCTCGAGTACAGTGTATCAATACAAATCTGTACACAGTTGTGACGCGAACGCCGGATTGTCGTGCTATTCAGATTAAGATGTGTAGCTCCAGAGAGTGCACAAAGATGGCTGTAAGATGGGTGTCGTAATGATTACAGCGAAGCAGAAAAGCTCTCTTAACCTTTGAAGCCAAGGCCGTGGTCATCTAAATATTATTTACAAATTTAGTTCTTACCGCAAAGAAAACACTACACGTCTCCATTTCGTCGATCAGTTCGTTAACGCTGTTTAAGTAACTAATCCCTGATTATTTTGAAAATCATACGAAACTATTGAATATACTCTGTAGGCAAAATACAGAGTTATTAAATGTCGGAGGAGGTGGTGCGTATAGTTACTACATGTGGTTTACTTAGTATAATGTCGAAGTATAGGACATGTAAAACTATTTGTCTTTTCTAACGATGCATTAGTAAATAATAAGCTAGGAATTCCGGGGGGCATTTCTTTTTTAAATTTTAAAAAATAAACATACAATGATGTTAAATAGAGTGCTTTAAACCTACTAAGTACTCAGTGAAGGAAATATTTTCTAAGATTAGAGAATTCGATTCCCAGTCCATTGGTTTGACATGTGTTGAATGCTTCATTTGAGGTAAATTATTAACTCTCGTTATTCTCTGAACAGTTATATATGTTCGCTGAAAGTTTGTTTAGTCGTCATCGCTGTTTTAAAATATATTTCTGAAATAATTACGAGTCTTTGTTCCGAATGTAGTTATGAATATTTTGTTTATGGTTCACTTAGTGTGTTTACTTTGGTTACTTTGCATTATTGTTCTTTGTTTCCATGTGTCAGCATACTTAGTTTATTTCCATAGATATTGTTTTGTTATAATTTGGATAAAATTTAATTGCATTGATAGGAAAGTGACATATAGAAGAACTTTTGTTTCTGAATAGTGATACTTTTATATTTTATTGTTAAAATTTTGTTCCGTCCTTTGACACCATAAATATGTATATTTTATTAAAATTTGAAAGCAAATGTAGCCTTTTGAGGAATATTACTCACCGTCTTTGCGTTCCTGCACTAAACCCGACTCGTAACGCTGTCACTAACAGCCGTAATGAGACATAAAAGAGATGCCTTAATATTTTAATTGCAGACATAAACTGGACGTAGAAGGCGTTCTGTGTACCGAAAGCTCCAGTGACAAAACCGCATTTCTGCTCTGCATATCTGATAAAGGAATGAAGGCAGCTGTGAGAGCCGTGTAAATTAGCATAAGAACTTTGACGATACATGTTTTATAACTTTCTCGTTTTAGCTGCAGACAGCGCTGCGTTAGACGGACTTGGATGTGACGGTCCTTATTATATATAGTCTATATATCTGTTAGGCGTTTCTCTGCACATGTCACAATGAGAAACTGGAGCCCACAACTCCCGATGTATTTATTTTTAATTCTTAACTTTGAATTTAATTAAGGGCGACAAATCTATCTTAATTACGACACTAGCAAGTTTACAAAATAAATGCGATCCCACATTTACGAACGTTTGTAGTTTTAATCCTAATTACTGACACATCATCTGCCCGTCCCCATTATACTTCATTAAATTGTGAGTAAACTAGGTTATATTTATGTTTGTGTTCCGTTACAATCCTAACCCACTACAGGACGTTGTAACTATGGCCACACGTTTAAATGCGGCAAGTACCCCGCACCCCATTACGTGTTATTAGCGTATTGCCGCCAAATTACTCTTTTCCCTGCCCTATGGGGTCGTTTAAATTCCATTACTAACAGAACGCTTACTAATGTTACTGACAGTTATATGTTTTAAAGTAACATCATTTGTGTTCACCGTGTGTATAATCTATCTTTCCGTCTATATCTAGGTCTTCCAAGTGGTATCTTGACCTCTGAGGCTTCCCGACCAGTTCTGGTGCCGGTCGAATTTTGTGTCCTGTCGAGGTCAATTGCTATGAATATTAAAATTTTAGTTAACTTGTCTAATGAATGAGACTATAAGTATCAAAACTGAACTGGGGAGAGGGGATGTGTAAGTAGACTTAACTTTCTCCGAATGTAAACAGACGCGGACTGGCTGATGATAATCATTACAGCATCAGGCCCCTAGTAAATGTCGCCAGCTGCCCGAATTGTGGACGCTGTTTTTAATTCGTTCGATTGAACTCAATTAGACACTTAGCACACTTACCCAAAATAAAATAAAAAAAAATATGAAAATTAGCTGCCGTAACGCATTTAGGTTTAATTTGACAGAAAAGTTGTTTATATTATTCATTGTAACAAAGGTCTCGAGTATTTCCAGAATTTTCTTGACATTTATAAATCATAACATCACCATCTGAATTTGTAGAGATTAAATAAACGTGTCGAGTGTAACTGCTTTTAAGTCTGGTGTAAGTTCGGTAAAAATTGTAAGTTGTGGTGTAACCATGGGAAAGGTCTCTCTCTTAATCTAAACAAATAAACACAAGTACGTATTTCTGTAAACATCTAGAATTCTGAGAAGGATTTGTGTAAATACTTACGGAAGTTAATTCCCTCTCTAAATACCGTGCTGATTCTCTGAGTATTTGCTCTCACCTGTCCTCACCAGTGATTTTGGAGATAATACAGGCGCCATTTGAGAAAGTAACTTCGCGTCTCGTCTGTGTTTTGTTTGGCTGATGTTTACTTTCAATAAGTGTCGAAACAGGGCCGTGATTCTGGCGGTGACTTAAGATGTGGGCGAGGAGGTTATCAAAATCTTATTTGGGAATGTTGTTTCTAAACAGGTTGCAAAGATTGTGGCGTGTGGAGAGATCACAAGAGTTGCCTGCGATTTGAATTGAACTCTGAACTTCACGCCGAGTCACAATGTATTATCATCTAGATTGCAACCTTCCGCGAGCTCCCTTGAATATTGCTGTCTTCTGGGTCGTTGCGCCGACGTTTCAGAAGTCGGTAAACTTCTACCAGACTACACGGCGCAAAAACGCAGAAGACAACAATATTCAGACTCACCGCCGTGAAAACCTCAAATCCTACATCCCTTGAATATTTTTACACAAATACAGAATTTATTCGTGTCTCGGGTCTTCTTTTGTTACTGTTCCTACCATTTCTCGCTGGAGAAGGAAACTTTTTTTGTTTGTTTGTACTGAAGGTCCGTGCCTTGAAAGCTATGTTTACTTTTCAGAATTTATTATTTTATGTGGTAATAATTTCTCGATAAATGCAAATTTACAGTTCAACACGTTCCCGTGGGCTAATAAGGAATGTTTTTTTTAAAAAAGCATATAGACCTAGAAGTAGCACAGACCTTTTGGAGATACGTATTGACGCCACTTTCTCCGAATCGTCGGAATCTTTCTTCGAGTCCACACGACACCAGAACCCAGTAGGCAGCTTCGTCGTCATAGTCCCCGCCGTGGCAACCTCAGTCTCCCGATTGTCTTCTTCGGAGAATCGGTTATATTTGCTCAATGCTTTACGTTTGCTGAATTTTTTTGAGATCGTTTGAAGTTGTGTTTCTTTATTGTCAATGGAGGCGCAGGTAGGACCTGTATATGAATAGTTGACAATTTTGGATCGGAAATAAATATACGACACGTGTTTCTTGCATAATGGCGTCAAAATCATCAAAGTGGGAGTTGGCCTTCAGACGTTGGCAGTAAACTTAAAAGATATTAGTCATGTACAGTCCTATACGGAACCTGAAAATCAAAGTGTACAAAACAATAATCTTGCCTGTTGTTTTGTATGGGTGTGAAACATGGTCACTCACTCAGAGGGAGGAACACAGATTGCAGGTGTTTGAGAACAGGGTGTTGAGGAGGATATTTGGGCCTAGAAGCCTGAGGGGAAGAGACTGCTGGGGAGACCTAGACGTAGATGGGAGGATAATCTCAGGCGGGATCTATGGGAGATAGGAGTTGAAGGAAACTGGATTTTGTTGGCCCAGGACAGGGTCCGGTGGAGGGCTTTGGTTAATTCGGTGATGAACCTTCGGGTTCGGTAAGCCATCTACTTAGTTAGTTACAGTCCTATACGTGAATTTTCAGATGAAATTACAATACATCACGTAGTTTGTCGCTCACGTTAAGTATGCAGTAACACACTGATTAGCTTGTAATGCCGCTGTTGGTCATGGCTTCTTTTTAATTTATTTGGTGTCTTCAGAAAAACTTGTGAGTCGTTCATAATTTCAATTATTTACAACTAACGAAGATACTGTAATTAGCCTAGTAGCCTAGGGATTAATATTTAAATTTATAATACTACAGGCTCCAGGCCTCACGGGCGGCTCGCGAGATGGACTAATCTGGCTATATATTAGACAAGCGTTGGTTGGTGATCTATTCATCCATGGCCTGATATATAACGCGGCACAGTTATAACCTCCATGTAAGACCATATTTAATATTGCGTTACTATGAATCGTATCGTTTTCTTTAATAAAATAAAGTTAAAAAAATAATTTTAATTGCTTTGTTACACATTACTTTTATATTTATACGCTGATTAGTCTAAACAGTGCATTGAAACGAAACATTATCTATGGCCTAGTCTGTGCATGTACTCCTGTATTACGCGGTGCCGAACGTCGTGGTAGCGTGGTTATACTCTGTTTCGTATTCGGGAAGTACCGGTTTCAATCTTGACTATCGAGAGGGGTCATTGTTTTCCTCAGCCCCTCCAGACAAATGCCGGGATAGTGCCTTAAATTGAGCCACGATCGCTTTTTTCCACATACTTTCCAATTCATTATTCACTATCATCTTCTCAGGTTTCCGTTTTTGAGCAAATATGAGTAATGATTTGAATTTATATATTTTTCCCTCATTTTGACGGCAGTTCTATAATTTCTTAGAAAAGACAGCATTAGGTACTGACAGAGGCACGAGTTGACCCTGTTCAATTAACTAATACGGGGAGATGCTACATTATGATGGACTTTCTGAACAGTTGTTTTTGTGAGGAACGTCATTGAACTATTTTATTGTAGAATTTTCCTTCTCGCCGCTTCGACCGACTAAAATAGATACGAACGGAGACAATACAAATAACCAATTTTGAATCCATTGTGATATTCTGGTAATGTCACAAGTTGTGGTCTTTGGTCACGAGTGAAATGACGTCAGTAACACGTGCCTGTATTGTGTCGGCCACGCCCTGTCCCTTACGGTAGCTATGGGAACAGCGCTCAGCCTCCTACATCCCGGTTAGCTGGTTCGCTGTGCTGGTGTGAGACTTATGCGTGAAGAAGCAAAGGAGGACGAGCGAAGCTAACGATTCCAAATTGGTTTCAGCTTCTTTGAAGGAAGGAAAAGGATAAAAACCAGTGCGTCATAGGCAGTTCGTTGTAAAAATATATACGTATATACTTAAGATGTTTGTCTTTCAAAGATGAAACTCTCTGTTTATCCCAACTTTCTTTATTCTTCACTCACCTGGAATAAATTAACTAAGAAACACAAAGTGGGTTTCGTCATTCATTTATTTTAAAAAGGAAACACTGTACGTTTATTTTATTGCATTTGATGAATGCCTACGTTATTTCTTTTTAGACTAACATTAAAGGGCTCTGATATGAAGTGAATTTGAAAGTTACTAATGAGCAGGTAGTTCCGTTTCAAAAGGAAATCAAACGGTTGTGTGTGATATTGAAATGTATTGTCGTTTACGAACTAATTACACAGCAAAGACAAATCGCAAATGTTCACAAGGAAAGGAAATTTATTATAAGATGTTCCGACATACTTCTCTCTCTCTCGGTCTCTCACATGATTTTTCTGCTAGAACAACCAAGTTCAAGAACATTACCTTCACCCCCGTTTATTGAACAAGACATTTTATTACAGTGTTTGTTCAAGGTTTCTTTGTATTTTGTTAAATTTTTACTCTGTCGCAAAGAAAAGTCGATTAAAAGTTGCAGGCGTTTAGAAGGTTGTGTATTTTATGCTATTTACTACTTTATTTGTACCCTGTTACGTTTCTACACTTACCGAAAAATTTCGACCCGTATAGCTCAAAATTAAGTTGATGGAAACTTTTTTTTTGCATGGACTACTGCGATTCCAAATTTAATTAAGCATGTGGAGGGACAGACAGCTGAGAGGACAATCTTGGCCTCCCCATAATACGTTTATTTTATACACTTTATGCGAACTACTCTTAACACAGAACAATAAACTACTTATTAAATATTATTGTTAATAATTTTTATCTACTAGAGCAGAGCGCTCCTTTCGGAGCTCCTCGGGGGGTTGGTTGCGTTTTAAAATCTTGAGAAAGAAACTAAACCAACCCCCCGAATGGGGGTTAAAACACTTGACCAACCCCCCCCCCCTTCGGGGGTTAGTTTAGTGTCTTACTCAAGTCATTTGTTTACTCGGCATTTTTGTGTTGGTACAACAATGCCGAGTAAACAAATGTAACGTAACATTGTTTGATGACGTCATTTTTTGATAGACGACAAATCACGAATTTTTATAGTAGTAGAAGATACGACTTTCAAAACGAAATATTAATATTTCTTTTACAAGACATTGAGCTGGTAACTATTGTTTTATGACGCCTTATCTAATCATGGCTCGGCCCCATTTTATAAGGAATCCGTAGTCTGTGTTCCTGTTAATAAGTAGGATTTGAGGTTCTCACGGCGTTCAGTCCGAAGATGATTCTTCTGGGTTGTTACACCGTGTAGTCTGGAAAAAGGACACTCACACTTCAGAGGTGCTTCCTGCTTCCATCATCATGATATCTGGTGTTGGAGGACACAGAACTGAACTCGGTATTTTAGTGGATGACGAAGAAAACATAGAATGATGAGAGTAGCTCCTGTCACGTATTGTTTTAAGCGCTGAATATGAAGATACACTTGGCTTTGATGTTCAGACCCTTTCTGCAGCAGGCGTTCATCAGTACGATATTTTATTTAATTTATTTATGTTTCTGTTTATAGCATAGACATTTTATCTCGAGTGTCATTTGAAATCCATACCTTCAGGCGTAAGAATTTATTTCAGAGAAAAGTTCAATGAAATAATGAACTTATGATTCGTTACTGTCACATTCCAAATTTGTCTCCTCTCGAAATGAGGTTACATTGAAATATAAATAAGAACAGAAGTAAAGGAACACACGTTTAAGTGGTTTCTGGTTTCATATGTTCAACTTTTATGTTCTCTGGTTGCCCTGTGTTTAAAGATTTTTTCCCCCCTGAACGTGAATTTGCTTCCGGCAGGTATAGCGAGCAACCGATTCTGTCGATCATCGAGAGTTGATCATCAAAGAGTAATACGAATCGGTTCACAGTATTCAGTAATGCATTGAATAGACAGACGCCAAGTGACTTTCTGTATGGAAGGAGGGGTTACTTGTTGACAGCAAAGTTAAAATGAGACAATTCAAAATCCCCCTCCCCCAGTTCCATGTCGTGTTATATGGCATAAAGGCGCATTTGCGTCGTCGATGTTTTTATACTTCAACTGAAGGTTTATTGAGCCAGGGTGGGCTATTTATGTATGCTCGTATGTCTAGGAAAACGCAGTTGGTACTGATTGTAGGATATATAGTGCTGGATTTTACAGACATAGTTGTTTGGCGTTTTGATTTGATCCTCTGCGCTTTATTGCTGAAATGCTTTATATAACATATATCAAACTCGTCGCGTCATAAGAAATATAGGTTTTATGTTGTCACGACTTATGTCTGAAGAATATTAGGCATGTAAGTTGTCTTATGTATTGGTGAATTTTGAAGGAAGAACATCGACTGGAAATGTGTAAGTAACTTCTATTTTCGACGTTGAGCCGCGTCGAATGTTGAATATTGTCCAACGTTTTGGCAAATGTTTCATTTACTGTCTTCAGAGTGAATTTGTACTGGTTGTTCGCCACCAACTTCTACCCCGTGTAAGGCTTCCAACCTCAAAATAAGAGTTCACCAGCACAAGATACTTCAATAGAATGTTCGAGACTTTGTAACAAAACATATGAAGGCATCGATCTCTTACTCTGCATATTATATTTCTGTAATATTTGATTTTGCTCAGAGAGTTTATTGTTATAGTTCACTTTTAAACGCTGTAAATTCTGTTGCCTGCCATCTGCAAACCATACTTTTTGCCTGTATTTTGCCGCGTTCAGAAATCCTAGTCGCAGTAGGATTAATTCTCTTGTGTCATTCATAGAAAAACTGGTGTGGGGTCAGTTTAAGGGCATGATGTTTCGGAAAAGATACCAGAGGGAAATAAAAAAACTCTGGTTCCAGTCGCTGGCTTCAATCGGTCGGCGTCCCCCCAGTCCCTGACTAGCCGTAAGTTTGATGTGAAACGGTTTCCTGTGCTTGTATTAGATTTTATACTTATATACGAGACGCAGGGCGTCTAGGGACTTGGGATCATGTGAATTCTGAAAGCCATAGGAACTAAATAAGAAGCAGGAGTTAGATGCGCGATGCTGTGGCCTCCGATGTGCATCGCACGGACCTGCAATACCAACAGTCGAATGGTGGAACAGCCATGACGGTTTCAACGAGAATTCAGAATCTGAAACCCCATCGTTTTCTGTATATGCTATATGTAATATTTCATGTGCGTTGAAACCATAATGGTTGCTATGAAGAACAGATTTTCTCGATTTTTTTTCGAAAAGGAAATGAAATGAATACGAAAAAGGCATTCTGTTGTGTTTATAGTTATATTGTGCAAGGAGATGAGTTAAATTGGACGAATACTTTATCCGCATACGAAATATTGCAAATCAGAAGACATATTGTTTGCTTTATTTAAATCTTGAGATACATTAAATTATATCTCTAACATTAAGGAAGGAACATAAATTCATGGTTTTAACAGCATGATTTCCAGGAGAGTATTTGGAGCTGGGAAAGAAATGACAGGGGTCTGGAGAAAACAGAGCTTATTATTTGAACATTTCATAAAGTATTGTTAGGGTAATAAAGTTAAGAAGGGTGATATTGGTGAGAGGAGGTGTTTGT
>NW_019060388.1:278166-288706 GCF_000696155.1 Zootermopsis nevadensis | reverse complement strand
CACCCCCCCCCCCCCCCCCCCCAATCTGGAATCCCATCTTCCGTCGAGAGCTGTTCCCAATCCTCAGTAACTGAACTGTAACCATTTGTAACACGATGAAATCCATCCATCCATCCATTCATGCATTTATCCATCCATATGGAGAACGCGGATCTGGAAATTTGTTGCGTTTCTATGATCGTACCATAAAAAGAAGAAGAAAAACACTGTGGGCGGGAATGTTAGTTTCCGGAACTTACAGAGCGATTTGCCATGTTATTTATGTAAAAAGAGGGTAAAACTGACAATGATTTAGTGAAAATATAACTTTAACAGTTTGAATCCTTTTATTTGTTTGAAGTACAACAGTTGTATCACGTTTGCTTATTTCGTTTTGTTTTTTACATTATGTTAATTAATGCGACTATACGTGTTGCCTGCATTAATAAAATGTTGCTTACATAATTATGCACATTCGATA
This sequence comes from Zootermopsis nevadensis, assembly GCF_000696155.1. The sequence goes on along the minus strand of NW_019060388.1, from coordinate 288,246 downwards.
TATTTACTAATATACGCTGCTCACTAGTATGCGTCTTAGGATAATATTAAATGTGGATTTAGAAGCAACACGAAAGTCTCAGCTGAATAATTACGATCTCCATGACTTCGGGTTTTTCCTATATATTTATTACATATGTAATTATTTAAGGGAAATAATTATATTCTTTAGAGATTACCAGTTTTAAAGTTGCCTTCGTATCTGTGCAGAGGGGCTGTTAAAATAATTCTGTCTTCTGCCTCTACGTATTCATGAAAGAACCCAGAGGGGCCAAACAGATTTTTATGAAGTGTCTTATTACAAGAATTGTTTGCGACAGTATTAGGCATTTAATTTTTTTATCCCACAGAGTTATTTTGTACGTTTTTATGCAACGTGTAGTTTAGACTTTCAATATCAAACTTCGTCAAATTTCGTTATGTGATTTGGAAGATGAAACTTGCGACGGACGAACTGGCAAACGGACATTATCTGACGAAGTTCTCAAAGTTTTTATAGTTGTGGCTAAATACGTGTTGCATTTCTAATTAGCGCCGTTTGTGGCTGCATGTCGTAATAACCAATTTCTACACGTGAACTCCCACTGTGCTCAGCATGCTGTGACTGCGATGAGCGGTACCAGCCTCAAACGTTGGGAAGTCAAAGAATAAGGCAACGTTACTGTGTAATTGCTCGACACCCTGGAAACGCGTCGCCATCGCGAAAGAGGAATCCGAAATAGCTTTAGGGATTTGGGGACTTTCTTGGGGTGACATTTAAGTTAGAAAGGAAGGAGCGAGAAATGAAGGCGAAATGGGTCAATTTAGACGACGTTGAAATCGCACCCCGATGCCATTTCTGGGTAGTATACCAAACAGATCCTCAGAGACGTGTAAAACGTTTATAAAATTTCAAATATACTCATAAAAGAAATGATCCAAATTTGCTACGTATCGTAAGGCATCGCTTTTCTGGTACAGGAGGTTTGCAGTCAGTAAAACTCCCCAGACACGAATGAATGCGTATATTTTGAAACAGAAACGCTTAATAGATCGGCATTGTTCGTTATGTTATGCTTTATCTGAAGATGAAAACACAGCAAATGTCACTGGGTCCCTGAATGTTAATGTTGAAACAGGGAAATTTGTCTGAAGGCAGCCCAGGTATCAGTAAGTGTATAGTGTGCAGGAGAATTAATCTATAATGTATATAATGAAACAATGGATTGTGTTGTAGGTATATATGAAGCATACTTTTATTAAACCTTTTGAAGAATAGTGGTAACTCTGAATTTGTATGTTTGATTATTAGTGTAAACAGCGACGATTTCCCTAAAAGATCATTAATAAGTTTCCTTTGAGGTACGGACTGAATTCTTAAATGTTCTTAAACATTCTGTGTAGGCCTACTGATTCATTGCGGATGTTAGTGTATCGAATATCGGTATAAATTCCTGTGGATTTCCATAGGCATATATTTAGTGTTTTTTTTTTCCTTCAGATAATAGATGGAGGGTGTTTTTGGTACAGGTTGTTGGGGGGAATATTTAGATACAGAACGGAAGACGTACATAATAACGAGGAACATACACAGTGGAGAGCTTCATAATTCGTTTTCTTGGCTAATACTACTGGAATGATCGAATCAGATTAGGATGAATTTGGCACGCATAGGATAACTGAGAAATGCATGGATAATTATAAGGAAACTTGTAGGGAATAGAACTCTTAATACAGGCGTAAATGGGGAAGTGGTGTTAAAATAGATGTTATATAGTAGGATAGTCCCATGTTTGTTGTTAGTTCATAGCACACAACGCGAGGATAAAATATATGTATACTGACAGTTCATGTTTAAATGTCGTCCTATTAGTGGCACTTCATTCAGACGGTATCACTTTTCGCTACTACACATGAAATTTTTCACTTTACCATCACCTCCAGAAAGACTTTGCAACTCACCCAGGCTATTATTTATCGCGATGTTTTTTTTTGTGAGTGGTTAAAAACGGTCTTAAAGTTAATATGTAATTGCTATCCATCTAATGCCGAAATGAAGAAAAAAAAAAAAACTCCCCCCCCCCCCCCCCAGCCACCACACGTTGTACAGTGTGATTCATAGGTCTATAGGGATTGGGATATCTCTATATTATCGTGTGTTATTTTTTGGTGTGAATACTCTAGTAAAGAAATTCATGTAAGCAGAGTTGGCACGACTGCGATACGTTTGCAGAGAACCCTTTGGGACATGTATGAATATTGGGAGTACGGTGGAGATAAAATACATTTACCGTTGGCAAGCCTGCCCCTCCCTACTGTGTCGACGTACTTGGATGTCATTTGGTGTTCTTAGAGCCATGCTTTCTTTCATCCGTCCCCAGGGATCGACCCAAGGTACTTGTCGAGAACGTAGCTGTACGCTTATCGGGCAATGACTTTCGTTCACATTTTGGACGGACATAAATTTTTGGAGACCATATTCCGCTCATATATATTAATGCAGTTCGTGTAGAAAGGTCAGACTGCTATTCTTTCTTTTTTCACTTTTGCCGCGTGTTTTTGTAATGTAGGTCAAAGGATAGAAACAGCTATGCAGTTAAATAAGTTGCTCTCTTGACTGTTTGGTCTATTTTCATAACATTGATCTTACAGATTCGTCTATCCGATTGTTATAAGCAAGTCCAGATGTTAATAGTCGAAGAGAAAATTGTAGGTTCTGCGACACGACGATAAAATTATCGACATAATTTCGTGGAATTAACTGTGAGAACGTGTGGAGGAAATCAACAATTTATGTCTGAATGATAGGGATTAGATTCGCGTCAGGGGTAGGAATTTATGCTGTTTCCATCGTATTCATATTAGCTCTGTGATCTACCCATGCCTGTTGTCTACCGGGGCTTCATCTCAAGCTCGCCGCTTTACATTCATGTGGTTTCGAGGTTAATAACGGGCTTAATTAAGCACAGAGGCAGCTTTTCCATCTTCTTATATTTAACAAAGAGACTTTTATTTTAATTCTTTTAATGTCACCATACTTTGCGTAAAGAAATAAAATGGATGACTTTTATAGCAATGACCTAATGCCACTTGAACCCATCAGGAGAATTAGTTGGAGAACCTGAAGGGTAGAAATCACTTTAAGATCTAGATGTAGCAAAAAAAACTAAAATTAGAATTGATACAGAAGAAACAGTAAGTGTGTGGACTGGAATTATTTAACACAGGTGAGAGAGGTCGTCGGAGGGCGCTTGACTAGCTAAGCGACTGTTAGCTTCTCAAGAAGGGGCTATTTTCCATAATATTGTTTGTTCAGTGTAACCACTGTTCTATATCGAGTTAAAATCGAAGTATTTATCTTAAAAGAACAGTTGTCATGAAAATGATCATTACATGACAACGTTGATTTTCTAATTAAGATCAAAGTTTATTTGAAATGTTTTTGGTGTATGGAGGAAAATAGTTTTAACTGCGTGGAAACCTGTTTGAAAGCGGGCACTTTGATGGCCGAGAAGCATGTAGAAGAATGTAGGATAATATTAAAATGAATTGAAGGAAATGTTTTGAGGATTGAACTTCGGTTGGGGTGTTTAGGTTGTGCTGTCATAAAATTAGTTACTGGATATGTGTTGAGTTCCCGTGAAATATTACTAAGAGGTATACTGAACGTTTAATTCCAAATTTACGTGACGTATTGATTCGTGTATGCAGTTAATTAGCGTATTTTCAAAATCGAAGAGTCGGGGATATTTTGACGTTGCTGTGTTCAGCTAAACATAATATGTGTGAGTGGCAGTGAAGTTGTAATGATCCTGGTTTGGAATTACAGTTCTCGCTGAACTTCCGTCTGTTCTCAGACGAAATGGGGTTGATTGGGGGGAGGGGTGAGATGAGATTAGCCTGGAGAAGACATGAAGTAGGTTTACGTTGACAGCGACGGCGGAGTGGAGTGTGAGGGCAAATGAGAAGGAATATTACTGCAGACCTATTTGTGGAATATGATGTACCGTTTAATTTGAGCATCGTACACGTACGTGGGGTTTAGTTGTTCCTAACGTCCCAGATTGAGTGAAGAAAACCTTATGGACCCTTTCATGTGTGTCTGTCGCGTTTTGTCTGCGGGAGGTCGGGCAGTCCACTCAGTTTCTTTTCGCCGTTTCATGTTTACTGTTTTGACTAATTAATCAGTGATTTCTGGATCAGTAAATCTCGGCTTTCGCTGAATTTTCATGTTGTTATAATTTAGTAATCTTAATCAGTGCTAGCCATACACACTGAAACTTAAGTCATCAAGATTTCGTGTATACGCCCGTATCTAAGAGCTGGTTTTCGTATAAGAAGTGTCTTAAATATTCTCTACATGCCTACGTGTTCGTCGAGTTCATGTATTTTTATTAAAAATTATAGTCGTACGTGACACAAATACAGTTTCGGCGAATACGCAGTTCGCTGTTGGTCCTGTTGTGTGATACGAGAAAGGATAGTTACGGATGCATTGTCAGGACCTTCGTTGGCATGCATAGGATGCTGTGAGATATTATTGTGCAAATTTCAGAGAGCTGGAGGAGAAAAGAGGCCAAATGAAGTGAGGCAGCCTAAACAAGTGTCGTCATCATTCGAGTTAAAACTTCTTATTACTTTGAGGAATGCTTGGAGATTAGGTCATCTGCTGTCCTCTCCTTTAGTGTCTAATCTCAGTCATAATTACAATTTTAGATCATTTGTGCAAAATTAATTGTCAGATATCGTATTCAGATCTCATCTGTTCCAAAATTCGGGATGAAGGCAGTGAGTGTTAAAGGAAAGAACTCATTGGTCTTCAGCGTATTTGTGCAGGAACGTTAATGAAACTGGAAACCTGAAGGAAACCCATTTCTTCGTTATCTGCCACGAGATTCGATCCATACTCCCTCATATGATAGTTAATATCTTATTTTTTTAACATTCCGAAATTTGCACGTAATAACTGACTAAACATATTGAGATACATTTGGAGCATTTGATTGTTATTTATTTATTTATGTTGTTTGATGATATTTATGTTAATATTATTTTATACTCGGTAGTGACTAAATTTATGAGTAATATAATTGTAAACAAATAATTATGTTAGTTGCGTTTAATACAGTCCTAATTGTTGTCAACATCTTGTTGGTTTGAGGGTATTTTTAATAATGAAACTTGCTTGTGGTAAAGCATGTGAATTTTGTATGGGCATTGAATCTTGAGGAACGATCCCTCAGTTGCTCAGTCAAGCTACTTCGTAAAATTTGAGGACAGAATTTAAGTCAACTTCGTTTACGCCGGGATCTAGGAAAATAGAATGATTTATGCACATTCATTGTTTTGGCTTGACTGCTCGATGGTTTCAGTTGTATTTTCAGGTTCTGAATAGACTCGGAGTCTGTGTGATTAGGCAGTAGGAGCGTTTGTTCGGTGCAGACGTAACTTGAATCACAGAATCTATGTTTGCTTTGTTTCCTTCTCCGTGGAAGGCAGACTGATGGTGAAGATTTTCTCCTCATCATCAGCAACAGAGGTCACAGCAGGACCTCGTTTGATTGTTTGTTATTCTACGTTAAACAAGTCAAATTACACTCTCACAGAAGAGACAGATAGGAAAATGAGAGGGAAGAAGTTATTCTTGTTGTTTCTCGTTGCCATCTTTTTGCTTTGTAGAAACCAAAGTAAAAAGGAATGGAGAGGTCTTTGACCCATCTAATTTGAAATTAGCAGAACCAGCGTATTTTGTCTCAGATAAAACACATTAAATTTATCTGTAGAGATGAAGGAATATGGAAGTTTCAAACAATATGCACACATAATTGAAGATTGCGTCTTTAAATTTATTTTATTCATCTTTACAGTAATTAACAAGAATCAAACAACGACAGTAGACACCTAAAATGAGACTATGAGCCACTTCATGATTTTCTTTGTTACTTCGCAGCCATTTTGAAGCTAATGGATTTAAGTTTGTGACTTATAATCTCACATATAAAATCTTTTGCTACCACCATTTTCCTCATTTTCCCAGACTGGTCTGCTTGCTAGGCGATCATAAAAAGATTTTATGTAATTAAAACTATTGACGCTCGTCTGCCTGTCTTTATGTGGTAAACGTTTAATGCACAAAGTGATTTTGTTTTATAGCATCCTGTTTTGCTCATGTGTGTACCGAACCTCGAGGCCGAATTGTTAGCATTCCTGAGTGCCACGTGCCAGTCTTCTGGGATGTTGCATCGTGCATTCTCTAATCGGCGTTTCAGAGGTGCCTGCTGCAGCCATCGTCAGGGCCCACCACGGCTCAACATCCCAGAAGACAGCCACTTTCACACTCGACGCGCTTAGAATCTTACATCTGCTGCTTTGGGTTTGGGAATCCCCGGGTTCGATTGTTCTGTCTGGGGTCTTTCGTAGTTTATCTCAGCACCTGCGGGTTTTTGCCGAAATATGACCTTAAATTGGGCCACGACCTCTTGCTTCCACATTTTTTCTAATTAATTATTTACTGATGAACCTGTCCTTCAACGCTCTATATTCTGAGTTATTGAAAACGTCGTTAAATAAAGCATAAATAGGTCTAATATATATGTGTCTAAGAACATTCAAGCAGGAATTTTGCGAAAGTACAACCATGACTAACTGATTTTGATAAATTTAAGATAATTTTTTATTTTAATCTCAAATTAAATGTTACATTTTATTTACTTTTTGTGTGAGACAGACTACTGCACAAACAAATAAATAATAAAACCGACATGTTAGTGATACCCCGTCGCAGATAAACTGAAGTATTTTAATTTCAAGGTAATCAGGTATGATATCTCATTAGCAATGTGTATTATGCTAACATGTTAACCATTAGCGAAAATTAATGTGAAGTTTATATTTTCAGTGACCAGTTTTGGATTGGTCTCAGCTGAGCCTTGTAACTCGGTAAATATTTCATTTATCCGAAATCAGCTAGAAATAAATTCGTTCCATTTTTCTTACAAAAAGAAACTGTTTCTTCGCATCTCTGAGCAAGCTGACGATACCCTCAGAGATGGATACGAAATGAAAGTGGGAGAAAATCGTGGTTTGTGGGTGGGGAAGTAGAACAGGAATCCAATTTCAGTAGGCGGATTAGGATGTAAGTCTAAAGTCCTCGCATGTCTCCGGAGGAACCACACATACCATGAGTTTGATCCTATGGAATATATTTCGATCCATTCCTGTACTTATATATGTTTTTCGTGTTATCCTGTTCGATTTTGGTAATTCCCTTGAGATTGATGTAATGCTATCAAACTTTGTGTTAAATTATTCTTGTTTGGAGGAACTCTAAATTATTCTTCGATATCTAATGCGACGTATGCAATTCGCGTACTATGAACGCCGTTGTGGACCCGCTCACTTCAGATATCTGTCAGTGGCTTTCAGTACATTAAACACTCAGTAACAGCGGACGTAATAAGCAGAATTATCCCTGCTGCCTGCTGTTTTTTTTTAGATTCTTAAATTAAGATAAGACCGAGTTGGTAATAAAATTCACACCTCCTCCACTAGATGTCAGTTACATGCCGGGTGGAATATGCCAGATATCTTCAGTGCGTTCCGAGGGCATCAGAGCAGAAAACGAGTCCTAAAAGTCATTGAACGACCCTCCTACACGGCTTTGAAAATAGCTTTAGCGATCTGGATCAAATGTTACGCATTTATAGAGTTCACGGATACAGATTCCTCGAGTTTGTGCTCGTCTGTACATGACCCAGTACATATTTATGAACAAGCAACGGGTCACCGTTGTTAGAGGCATCTCGCTCTGTAAAATTGTGTTTCTACGTAAAAAAGATACGCTTTAGAAGTTCTGAAATTTAGCGTTGTTCATTGCATCCTTGTCTTCCAAAATATTCCACTCTACTTAAAAAACCGGTTTGTTTGTTTGTTTGTTTCTATTATATTTGTTGTACTTATTAAAGAAGCAGTAACGAGTATATTCATGAATTTATTTTAACAATTTTTCTGTACTGTCACAATGGGAGTCTGTGTTCTTCCTTGTTCGTAATGTATCTCCCTCCTCTCCCAGTGCTGGTCTGTTACGTAGGCAGGTAATTCCACTCGCGAGGCAGGGCAAGCCGTACTTACCCTGCAACCTCTCTTCGACCTCCCCGAGGGAGAAGCACAGAGGTCAGTTGAAGTGTTCGCAGATGCGTAAAATTATAACGCACAAAGAGAATATAAACTATGGAAGTACGTTGATTCTTGAGAAGTAAAGTCTTGGCTTGTTTATAATTACATTTCTGGCTGGATTACTTGTGAGCCAGTGCTATAACGTTTAATCTACGCCACCTATCTTGGACACCGAGATCTTTAAAGACACAAACGTACCTAATCTAAGTATGAAAAGGTCATTTCATGTGCTGACTTTTTTTATTGGAGTCTATTATAACGTTTTAACCTTATTGTCCAATGTATTGGAATAGACATACCACTTGAAAGGCCTGATTATAGGATAATATTAAAATAGACCTTGATTTAACAGCTTATGAAGGTGTGAATTTGATTAGAGTGACTCAGAGAACGGCTCCATGATTGAAATGTGTGAACATGGTAATAAAATATCGGATACCATAAGGAGTTCTTGATCAGCTGATTAAATGCCACGTTATCTGTGAAGACCTGCACCTTATGTAGTTACAATACGTGGAAGTGTACACAGGTAATACCACTTAAAGCAAACTGGTAATTGTACTGAGCAGTAATTTACTGTCGTGTCTATGTGGCAATACGGCTGTAACTTTTTGCTGTTGAAAATGTAATGAACGTAGCGCCGTAGCGGCTTGTCTAAGGTAACAAATTCCAGCACTTGAGATTGGGAACGTCATTTGCAACAAAATTTTTCTCTTTGTGTTTTCCGTGTCTTGGAGGTCCGTGTTGTATAGGACGCTCTGTATATCTCTTTGATGTTTATCTGATCTCGTCGAGAAGCGAAAGATAAATATCCAATTGTTTTTCTCGGATTATTTAATCATTTTTTAATTAGATACGTATTTTAACTGCCTGGGGGATGTACTGTCGAATTGTAGGATGACTAGACTATGTCATAAAACGACCGTGGCATATTTTTAAACATTGTCTAGACATTCGTCTGTAACAAATGAGGTAAACCATGATAAATCAGTCAGGATATCCGACACAGTTCTGTCCGTCCGTACTTCACTTTCGGTTTACCAGGTTCTGTTTCCATTATTATGAACCTTGTGTAAATTATCACCAAAGATAGGAAACGTCATTCTGGATTACGATGTTTTTATATTTTTGTACTTTCAAAATATATTCTTGCGTTTGCTTTTCGACTGCTTATTTAATTTACCTCAGAGTGTTGTTAGTATTGGTTTGATAATGTAGGAAGTGTAAAATTTTTAGGGTTTGAAACCTTGTGTATATTTATATACAAACGTATTTTATATTGAAACATGTTGAACTACATCCTACACGTATGAATTTCTTTCACACACAAGAAAATATGTTTTGAAAGAAATGCTGAGGTTCTGGATAGGAAACATGAAACAAAGTCTGAATGAAGAAGTAGTGGATTAATAAAACAAAGCTTAAATGAAAACTTCTTTCACGCTTATATTACGTCGCAGTGTGTATGTGTGTAGGATGGATTCTTGAAAAAAAACTTTTAGGTCTGTTTTTATCCCTTTGTTCCCAATCGTTTTTTCCAGGTTGCGAAGCATTCATTCACGTGCAAAAAATGTGTTTGTGTGTGTAGTCTGAATCAGAAAAGGGTGTGCACTTTGAATGTAAACATCCGCCACACACGTTTTCGTGGGCGATGGAGGAACGCGACATGTAGGTTTAAAGGATCTGTGTCCGCAACTCAAAAGAAACTTAGTTGACATTGCCGTTCAAGACAGTGTACGTACAAGTCCGAATTTCCGTTCTTGTAGACGAATGTCATAATTGACCAGATACATACAGTTTCTCCCGGAAAGAATTGACACTTCTTGGCATCCAGTGTTTTTTGATCGTAGCTTTAAGCCACCAGATATAAACTTTCATTGTTTCTACTGATACCCAGCACCGTGATACTAGTTTAAAGTATGTTTTT
>NW_019060388.1:260806-278124 GCF_000696155.1 Zootermopsis nevadensis | reverse complement strand
CTTCTTGCATTGACGTTTTCGAATTGTATGTCTGTTAATATCTTATGTGGAAGATTTGCAGTCTATTAGAATTGTAAGTGGTCTGGGAGCTACAATTTTTCTACCCATTTCCTTCTGTGAAATTTATTTCGCGAGCGTGGGTCCTTGCTTTTCCTATGTGGCACCACAGCCCCTTAGATCCAGCCCGTCGAACACCATCTTTCTTATCTTCCTGTCCTTGAGAGCATCAACGGCACACACAGAAGAGCAGAACCTTCAAGGTACTACAGAAGACAATTCGTTCGTTTACTTCAATAAAATTACCCAACGTAGAAGCCGCTACTTTTCTGCTTAGATACCGTATTTAATTTGTGTCTTTCATTTAATTTAGATGTGATTGGATTAATCTAGCTCAGTAACAGGGTGCAGTGGCGAACATATAAATGAAAGATCGGGTCTGGTTGCTAGGCGACCGTAACAAATGTTTAGAGCTCATACAGGGTTTTTTTCGTTGCTTGTCTATCGCGTAATGCATATAGCGATTACTGTGGCGCTGTCGTGAACGTATACGAGGTATGTATGTTGCACCATGTTTATCAACTGTCGGAACCCTCTGTGGGTTTTGTCAACGGGAATATTCTTAAACGATGTACTGTATAAGCATGTGTTTTAAAGTATACTTTGTTTTGACCAACTGAACTGTAGCCTGTCTCTAATTAATGACTGTACTAGCGTTGCTTATGTAAGTAGAATTGTAAAAAAGTAAAGTAAAGTTTGTCCCACTATACGCCATGTAGGCGCTTGGGGTGAGAGGAGGTATAGCTCCTCTCTTCCTTAACCTCGGCACTAGATGGGGGTGAGTGGTCAGCATCACGCCCCGGCCGGCTTTACCCCCGGGAAAGGACCCCGGTTCCCATTGTAGAGGAGGCTGGGTGGGCCCCAGAGCCGGTCAGGGCGCAGAGGCTAGAGGAAAAAGCCTCTGCCCCCGTCGGGGATCGAACCCCGATCGTCCAGCCCGTAGCTAGAAGTAGAATTGTATTATTTTTAAATATTATTCAATAATACAGTCCGTGTAGTACAGATTAAATACAATGCGCGGTTTCATTACAAAGATGATGTGGTTAATGCTGTTTTGAAAATAATCGGTTTACTCTGGAATGTTACAAGACCCGTAAATACACTCTGTTCGCGTTACAAAATGATGAATCACACGGGGCGTATAGTAAGCACTGCTTTCAAGCGTCAAACGTAATCGATATTCAGAACAAATCAAAATTGACATGCGTCTTCTTTAATCGTTAACGACTTTCTGTATGTCTGTTGATCCGTACGTGTTTTAACACACGAATTTCTGTAGCTGGATAATAATTTCCGAGGTTTTTAGATATAGAAGCTTGCAGATGAACCATGCAAATCAGTAAGTAAATATGTAATATTAAATTATGTAGGGGTTCACCGGGGTATTTTGGGCAAATTGCTCATGAAGTTTTCTACTTAATATCAAGTGTTGAGCGAATATTGGGGAAGTAACTATACCATTCCCTCGCATTCGAATCAGGAGGGGCCGCTTAGTGATCGTTGTTTACGCATCATTTTCCGTTCAAACTTTAATAAATGTATACTACAGCTTTATTCTTATTGTTCTGTGCCTTACGCCACTCTTGTTGTATGTGTTACATGGAGAATTCCAGTCACATCGCTGTCTCCAGACGTGCCCCTTCACGGAGCCCGGTGAGAAAAGATAACATGAACCAATCTAAGGCCTGAAGACGTTCACTAAATATTGTATTAAAACGAAAATGTTTTTAACTCCATTCTTATAAAAAAAATAAAGAAAAAAGGAGTAATAACGTGACTTTTTTGTGGATGTGTATCAGATGCTTGAGGTTCGTACCATGTAGGCTATATATTGTATTTAATTTTGAAAAATGTTTTCATGTGAGTCGTACACTTCATTCTTATTTTGGTTCATTCAATAGTAAAACGACGTTCTCAGCTTTGTTCGTATATCTGTCTCTCTTTTCTTCATATTCTAAGTATCTTTTGGACAATCCATTAAGATTTGCATAGTAATCTTGAGCACATTCGTAGAAGTAGGTTTGAAGACGAATTGAATCGCTTACGTTCAAATCATCTTTGTCCGACGCAGTATTTTTCTTTTCTCGTTATCTGTTTGTTCAAATTCGACGAAATAGTTAGTTTGGATTGCGTCAGGCGTAGGCGTTGAATGCGCTGGAATTTGTAAAGAACAGCAAAATAACGAGGAGCAGTCTCGATTCTGCTCTTATTGTCACTGATTCGTTCAGTAATTGCGTAGTTTATTGATGTACGACGTCGGATCAGAAAGTTGCATTCATGAATGTATATGAGACACGTCTTCATTTGTGTTTGGGCAGTGGACGTGGCAACATATCCAGCAGGGTAGAGGTATTCGTGTTAAGTCACTGTATCAGTAACTGCCTGCCGAGAGCCACTACAGCCGTCTCGAAATGATGATAACGTTTCAGGAGTGGTCCGTCATGGAGGTTTGATCAGTGATTCGTTTTCTGATTGCCAAAGAGCTTTCTCGAACAGAAATTCACAAAGAAGTTTCTGCTGAAATTCTGTGACATTCCATGAAATCAGTAATAGGTGATGTGAGTTTTGAAGTGGTCGCAAGAGTGTCTCAGATTCTCCGCTGTCGGGAATGCTATCAACATCATCTTCCGTACAGTCCCGATCTGGTCTCAAGTGATCACCATCGAAAAACGTGTTACTGGCCGTCGATTCCAATGGAATTTTGAGGTCATGCGTACAATAAGGGCATGACTGTAGGCACAGAGAACCATTTTCTTAGTGAATGGCATCAGAAGACTCCTGTACCAATGTGGTTAGTGTTTTGATGTGCAAGGAGATTGTGTCTAAAAGTGACTTTAGTGCTGAATATAACCCTGAGTGTGCAGTGTGCTGGCTTGGTGTTACGCTGTGCGAAATAAACTGTCCGGAACTGTCCCCAGGTTACACGTCCAGTTAAGATAATTCTACCCGCTAATTAACTTTACCTTGACGCCTATAAGAGAACAGAGCTTTGAGTTCAATGAAATATTATTCTCCTTCTTCTTAGTTTTTTCCTTCTCGTTTTGCATTCTGGCATTTTTTCCCTCCTTTATTCTCAGCTTTCCTTTACACTTTCATAATCTTACTTTCATCTGCGGTCGCAGTGTTCCGACGTACGCGCTTGCACTGCTTGGTCCCTGGAATCGGTAAGGGACGAAATTAAAATCAGCAAATGGCCTCAGTGTTGTTACTACAGCTGCAGTTCGCTTGCATTCCGTCTCCAGGCTTGTTTAACATTGCTTCGTGGTCTACTGGATGGCTGTTCCTAAATAAACACTGCCGCCGTATGAAGTCGTCTTGCAAGGTAAATATTGCTTTGGCCTGTCCCTGCTTAGTTAGCAGCCCGATTATATTCGTAGCGAATCGGGGCAGCAGTTCTAAAACAATTAAATGGTAGTAAAAAGGCACTAATTTGCCGCGACTCTCAAGAGACAGGAACGGACAAGACCCTGATTAGCGACGTCGACACTAGATGGAATTGCAGTCGGTATGGTTGAGGCCATAACCTGCCTCCTAAATAGTTACTTCAAACACCCGGGAGCTCGAACAAACTGTCCTAGAGGATTAAGGCCTCTTCACTAATTAGTATTGACACAGTGATAAGGTAAGGCAGTGTGCTCACTTTATACCGCGAAGGCGGATGTACAGTGGATGCGATCATGTCCGAAAGGTTATATTTTATCTCATAGAAAATGCTACTAAATATCTTTTAACTTATTTATAAGACTGTATTATGTACAAAATATGCTCTCATGAGTTCCGAGAAAACTACTTCATGCCACTATTTCATTAAAGAGACGCAAAGTGTAAGTATTTTACAGCAATGCTTGTCAGTACGGTCAATAAAATATGTTACCTGCGTCTTGAATGTCGTGTATTTTTGGTCCCTTTGTAATTATACACAAAACAGAGTTTCGAAAATTGTATAAATGTGTAGCTACTTATAACCCCGGTGGCTTATAGAGCTGTAGTTTAAAGTTATACTCGTCAACCGCAAAGAGGGTTAATAATAATAATAATAATAATAATCCGTGGCCTAACAGCCCTTTGAGAGCCTGAGCCGACTAGCTTGACTGCTGGCCTCACGTTCACATGTCTAAGCAGAGGTGAACGATCATCCAACCAGATATAGGGTGACGTGTGGTCAGCACGACGAACCCCCAGCCATTGCTAGCTTTCCTGACCGGATTACGCTACCCATTGTAGCTCCCCAATTTCCTCACGATGCTGGGTTGGCACCGGTCCCATACACTGGTCGAAAGCTCATGAGAACTTTCTTTCCCCGAGACTCGAACCAGCGCGCATTCCGTATCACCGGTCCGAAGAACCCAAAGTACCCAGTTGACACGTCTTAAAAATCATTTCTGCAGTCAGTGTTCTGATACCCAATACCTCTGTCAACAATTTAAAGCAGGAAATTAATTCAAATTTCAAAATATTCGGTTTCTACCTAAAAGAAAACAACGAGTCTCCATTACCGTAAAAGGGAGTAAAGTCGACTTGCCGAAGAATCTAACAGTCTGTTCCTTATATATTGGATAATATTCTGCACAATTATTAAACCATTGCCACAGAATTTTATAGAATCAATGTACGACCACAGTTTTGCTATTTAATGCTTATGTCTCGTTTGTTTTGATCCGTAAAACGATGATTACGAGACTGTTTTAACTAGACTAGTTACAGGATTCTGCTGTAATTTCAGCTTGCCCTTATAAGTATACGTCTGTTACCATCATCATACAGAAAAAGTATTTTAGTGTTTTGGCTCGGAAGTCTAGTCGCTCCAGATTCTGGAAAATGTCCCAAACTATTTTTATATAATGCCGCTAAACAAGGATTGGCGGTTAGTTATTCAGCTTTTTAGTCCATTTTACATGGCAAGTCTAGTGGGGATAGGAACTTTGGTCTCTTCATGTTCTGCTAGATTAAAGTTTTTTGCTCGATGGTATAACATTTCTGAAAATTAACCTTTAGAAAACTTGAAATTGAGGTTAAGAACTTGACTGTGGAAACAAATATAGATGTCTTTGATTTAACTAATATAGCAGATCTTAGAACCGAAGTACGTAACAAAATGAACTGTTATGAATATTCCGGTGATGAAGGATGTCTTCTAATAGTTTGATTCTGTACCAAAAAAATGGGATCAAAAGAGAGAGAGAGAGACATTCCAGTGTCCCTGAGGTCCGTTATGTGCAGTGACGAAATGAAGTCTTCCACATGGCGAATGTATGCATACTGCAAAACAGTAGAATAATCGAATATTTCTGTCTTCTGGGTTGCGCTGTGCAGTATATGGTAGATGTTTACCAACGTTTCGGAGGTCATACTGCCTCCGTCATCAGGGCGATGAGTATGAAGATTTCTGTATTCTGGGTTGTTGCGCCGTGTAGTCTGGTCGATGTTTACCAACGTTTCGGAGGTCATACTGCCTCCGTCATCAGGGCGATGAGTATGAAGATTTCTGTATTCTGGGTTGTTGCGCCGTGTAGTCTGGTCGATGTTTACCAACGTTTCGGAGGTCATACTGCCTCCGTCATCAGGGCGATGAGTATGAAGATTTCTGTATTCTGGGTTGTTGCGCCGTGTAGTCTGGTCGATGTTTACCAACGTTTCGGAGGTCATACTGCCTCCGTCATCAGGGCGATGAGTATGAAGATTTCTGTATTCTGGGTTGTTGCGCCGTGTAGTCTGGTCGATGTTTACCAACGTTTCGGAGGTCATACTGCCTCCGTCATCAGGGCGATGAATGAGCCAAGGTTTCAGCTGTTTCTTTTCTTCTTTTAGTTTTTAAACTTCTTCTTAAGATACCACGTGTGCTGTCGTATTCATTAATCTTATTAATTATGTTATGTTATGTATTATGTAATTAAATGAGATCTTACTGCCGATAGTTAATTTAATTCTGACTCAAAAAAATGCTCTTAAACGACGTAACTTTTGTTTTCTAAGCTGAAAGTTTATCAGATGAAGCACGATAAGATTGACGGGGACTGTAGCATGCACGAGGAAGATTAAACATAAATGGGTTCACGTGTAATATTTACTGTTGCGTTTTAAATGGGATACTCGGTACTTACACATATGTAAATATGTATAATAGCAGAACATGGCAGCTAAGTAACTTAGTTTGTTATTACAATAAATAAAATCCTGGTTTATAGGGATTAAATTCGCGTACTTCAAAGACAATGTGTTTGCTGTTGCCACGGCAAGCAGTGAATATTGTTGATTCTGTAGGTTAAATAAGCGACCATTCTTGACGAGTAATGTCTGCACTCCAAAACAGTCTCTACTCTGAATTGTGTGCATACTTTATTTATTTGCATTGCCGTGGCCCCTTTTCAGAGGAAGAGAGAATGCTGGAGGAGTCATGTCTAATCTATTTTCGTTCCTCGTACCATGTAGTAAATCCCGCATTGACTTCTCTAGGAATTCTGCTATAACCCCTACCATTTGCTTTGCCCATCACACTTTCTACCCTCGGCCGTCCTCTCACGAGTTGAGTAATTAAAGCAGCCATTACACTTCTGTCTGCGTCTCCCTCCGCTCCTTCCAACACCCAACCTAATCTGTGTTCCAACGGACA
Organism: Zootermopsis nevadensis; assembly: GCF_000696155.1. Next base: position 271,457 of record NW_019060388.1, on the reverse strand, counting down.
AATCTGCATCCCGTGTGTCGATTCAATCTCTTACTTCCTTCCCCGGTCTAATCGATTTATATCGCTGAGTTCTGCTAATTGAGTCTTGTAGCATCATTCCTTGTTACAGGCACTAGTCGCTTGACCTCGGAGTAACTTTAAGATGGGATCTTAGTTCTATTCCATGGGGTGCAGTTCAATGTAACAAGGAATATTTTAGGTTGGTGTGATTTTGTAGTACCTAACACACTGACTTATATTTTTAATTCTTTGTTTCTCCCGATGGGAAAGATTGTTTTCGCTTTGTGTTTGTAGCACACTAGAAGATGTTAAAAAACTATTGGCAGCTATAACGATAAGATTGATGCAGTGGCTTCCAAAGTTGGGAGAAGGGGGTGTCCTATTTCACACATCACACCGTTGACGAAAGCGTGTCAGTTGAATTAATCAATCGATTATATACTGATTAGGTACTTCGGTGTTTTAACAGTTGCGATGTTGACAGGATCTATGCAGACCGAAATAAAATCGTAAAGACGATGCCGTTCATATTTCGTGGTAATGTTCATTCTTGCCTCATGGCGTTCAGTTTAACACCTTTATCGCACTTCTGCCGGAACGAGTGTCGTAAAATATGCGTTGAGGTGGCTTATTCAATGCCGAATTTGTAATGAAAATGTCGAGCATTCCTTTAGCGTGTTGTTTTAATGGTAACTCGAGATTTATGATGTCAAAACTCACATTATACATGTAGTTTCTCACCAGAATTTCGAAGAAGCATGTGGTTTTCATTATCGGAGTTGAAGTCAGTCTTGACTGGATGGTTAAGTGAGAATTTCCTTGCAGCGAAGGGGATCGATTTTCGAATTTGTATCCTATATATACTCACTGCACTGATATCTTCAGCATGGATACGTGAAAGAGTTTTCAGTTTACATACATTAAGAAATTAATTATCGCACATCTATGTTGATTATTTTTCTTTACCGAGTTAGTTGGAATCTGAAGATGGATATGACGTATTCCCCCTAAACTGTGGGAAGTATTTTTGTGTGATGGTGGCAACTGACGTATCGTGTAACTTGACATGTTACAAGGACCTGAACAGTGAGTTTTTGTAAGCCCGTACTCAGGCGTAAGAGCCGGATATTCCACCCGTCAAGTCGGGCCGCTTCACGGATTCTCTGCCCAGAAACATCACAAGTAGCAGAGACGAATGAGTGCAAAGCGTGTATTGTCTAATCGTAAAATTCTTCAGATCAAGGACGAGTGCTTTAAAGTTTGTTTTTGCAACAGTCGACAACAATAATTGTCAAGTTTTGACGTGTAGCTAGCGAGATTAAATTAAGAAATATACGTTCACTTGAATTTTTAATAAAATTTCACTTCATTCAGAGAGATCCTGAGTGCGAGGTCAGATATGAAGCCCATGCCTTTGGACAGAGGGTGTGATAATGTGCTGCTTGGTGCAGTGAAAAATCGGTATGGAGCATTCGTTGATTATTAACAAAGGAAATATATGGCGAAGAAAAAACTTTTAGCGACAGCGTTATTTGATGGATATGCGATAAAATTAATACTAGCGTCCGCGTTGTTAGGAAAAGTACTAGAATGTTCTGTCGGCCAGAATCGCATTATTGCTGCCCTTTGGACACGACCCCCACTCTTTAGTTTAACCAATCACTTATTTCAGCCCTCCACTCATCACTTCACTGCTCCCCCAAACCTTTCACCCCAAAGACGGTTAGTAAAACATTTGAAATCCTTCAACCATCAGTACGAGTTATTCCCGAACTCCAGCTGGGAAAACCTAAGGACGAATAACGAGATCTTACATAGCTTCTTTGTTGATGTGAAATGGTTTGAAGTGATTCCGTATTCTGCCCAATCGTCGCCGTTGAACGTTGGTTGCTCTCCAAAATCTTTAAAACACTTGAAATGGCTTACGATGCGGTACGACTTTCAGTCTTACAGGAAAACTTGACTGTAAGTTCATATTCATTAATTATTGTGTTAATTTATGAGAGAATTGAAATTTATATGCTGCTCGAAGTATGAATATACACAGAAATCTTTATCGAGTATCAACGCGAATCTTATTTCTTTGGTTGGTTGTTTATCGAAACATTATCGGCTGCAAATCTGTGTATGAGACGATTACTTCGGTTGTAAGTTTGATGGTGTAATAAGTATCAGAAGCAGTCGGTGTAGTTTGCGTAAACACGAACATCCGATTTGAGGCCAGTGACCTCAGTGATATAAATCGAAAAAGCATCGTTCAATATTAATGAATTGTTATTTTATTCGTTGTAGTAAATCGGTCGTCGTAATTAGTAAATTAAGTGTAGTTGCATGACAGAATTAAAAACAAATACAAATAATGGTTACGCCACTACAGCAAAAAGTGGCCAACATAAATGCATTAGAGGAAATTGTATTTACGCGTCCCATTTGTGCAAGCAATCCACACGCATTTGATTGTGATAATGTTTCTGTAATGGCAGGAACCTTGTATTATCGATCGACAAACTTGTTTTTTTTGTGTGTTTCTTGTGTCTCGCAGTCTTTATACATGGTCCTCCCATCTTATTTTTTGTTTTATAATAATCTATAGTAATTCAGTGGAGGACGTTAAACAGTGAACTGGACAGATAGTTGAAATGTGTTGGGGAAATTCCGTCCAGACGTAGAATTTGACGACCGAGAATGGGATGTAAGAATATTGTTATGTTAGAATTGCGACCCTATGAATGAGCTGTAAGTCGTTGAGAATAATAAAAACGTGCAATTTTGTGTCAGAAATTTTAGAACAGTGTCTTAAACAGAATGAAATCTAGGAACACCATAATTGTTTGTTAGTTATTAGGCAATGAAGTAGTTATCTGTCTATTTATAGCCCACTCCGCGATGCACCTAATTCCCCCTTCCAAGGTCAAGATTTTGTATTTATCGATACTTGTTCATGTTACATATTAATTTGAAGGTAAAGTTATAGTATAATTTTATTGTGCCCATAAGTATTTTATTAAATATGCATTTTTCTGTCACTAATAAACATAAAAAATGGGAGCGCCTATGGGTGTAAATATAAAGAAACTCAAGATTAAACCAATCTGGACACATTCTATTTTGTTATGAGAGGACAAGAAATCCATAAAGAATTTTTGTTAGTAATCCTACTGGAAAATACCAACTTGTTAGAGAAAGATGAATATAGGGCGGTCACTTACGAGGGTGAAACGTTGATGAAAGTGTCCCAAGATCATGTCATTTTGGGGGGTTTAGTTTTTAACTTTGTTAATCCGCAGGTTATGTTAGCATTGTGTTAGGACGTACCTGTTCACGTGGACCTTAATGTGTCCCAGAAAGCGTTAAAGTAATCGTCACTGTTATAATGTATCTGCAACGGCTGGGACGCTTCAGGGAGAAGAGTAATTTCATAGTAATTATAATCGCATCCATTGTAACATAATTAATTAATCTCAAATTTGGTTAACTATACCCAATTTATTGAGCTATAAATACTAACATTTGTAAAATAAAGTAAATATTCCATCCCTTTCAAATGTGGGACTAGTAATTTACTGAAGGGTGTAAACAATTTTGTAATTTTATCGTTAATTAAGCTACAATTTTGATATTAGCTATAAACAAAACTGAATACCAACTGTAATATGAGCAGTGTTTCTAGCCCCCTCGCCTTTTTCATGTTTAAGAGGCACATGAGAACAGCTGACGAGTAACAAAGGTTCGGAGTTGCGTTGTTTTTCTTCTTATCTCATCATTGTTCCTAAGCTACGGTATCAGCTCAGTTGGCATCACGGTTCTTTCTTATATGATTCATAATAACGAGTAGATTGGTATAACTGTGACATTATAGACTTAGTTGTTGGGCTCGGTGTTCGAGTCTAAACCGTGTCACTGGCATTAGTTATTAGTTTTCGTGGTTTTCTTCAGCTATTCAGGATTTTTGAATATTTTTTTTGGGTATACCACGATATACCAACCATTCATGATCACTCTCTCAGCTTATTCAGTACTGTATAACCTTCGTACAGTTGGTATCGTTAAACAACATGAGAGCTAGAAATCAGAACTTTTGTTATATCTATGATAGAAAAGTTTAATTTTACAATTGAAAGGTTTGTTATTATTTAATTGTCCTTGTTGGATTACGTTGAAGGTCTTTTGAATTACATTTTTTATTTCTCTTAAATTTCGCTTATGGAATGTTATGTTCATAAAAGCATAGCGTGTTCCCACAGGAATCAGCAAAAAAGAATAATTTGGCCATGGTCATCAAATTTGCAATTTTGGAAAGTTCCACATTAAGAAAATGCCTTCGGAGACGACCCACGGACGTCCATAACATAAGTCATTATATTGTTTATTGAAGCTTTAACAGATGAATAATGGAAGAATGTTATTGCGAAATATTGTAAATATTTTTAATTCACATACGTAATAAAGAAATACTGTAGCGATTTATTGGCATATTAATTTGTTCAGAGAATGTATCTAACTACAAAGTACAGTGCTTCGTTCTCGCTCTTTGATATATCTGGAAAGCTGAAATATTCTGTAATATTACATTTGAATGACCAATATAATAACTTTATTTTGTAAATCTCACTTAACGGTCATTGGTCTGTATAAAAATTGTTGGAGTCCGCATGTTACTTTAAATGTACGAATGGTTTAATTCCGCACTAATTCTCTCCAGGGACGCACTTTATAAATCCCCTCCCTACTCTCAATTCGTAGTAAATAGTTAATAAGCACACAATACTTTGGGGGGGGGGGATTTTGGAAACTTTTTCCCCATCTACATTTGATTTTCTGTCCGCTTTATGAATTTATTCACCTGTGCTTTATCCAGTGTTCACCAATTAAACCAATAATTAGATATACATACCCATAGCATTCCTCTTCAAACTCGACCCCCGACTCCATCCCGGTCTGGCCTTCCACTTTCCTCACTCTTCGGTTTACACACACTGACCAATTCTAATTTTGAAATTGCAGGATCAATTAATCATTCTCTAAACCCAGTTAATGTCAATACAGTTAAATCCACTCTACTTCTGTAGCCCTGGTTTGTGTTGTGCTCGTTTGTGTAATTCAAAATGTATACACAACGAAACTGTTTCAATGCATTTATTTAAATATTAGAACTTAATTAGTGTATCTTTGTAAAGTATTAGGGGAGAATGTTACTAAATTTGCTTTTGATAATAGTGTGAAAACCATGGCAACTAATGAGTCATGGTGGCTAAACTGTAAATGCGACATTTATCTATATTTGCACTGTATTCAAATAAATATTTCTCACTACACTGAATCAAAGTCTCGTCATATATAAGTACCATTCCGTCATAATGATGTTGCAGCCCGGACTGCCAGATGACATGACGTTGGTTCCCTGTTTAATGTACAGGTTGGTGCATTATTAATTCTTGCATTTGACTTTTTTTAGTTATTTGTTTTTAATTTTTATTTTTTCGGTCGGTATTTTTTTAACTGTGAAGTAATTATTTTCTCGAAACATGTTAAAATTGGATAAATACTTCCATAATTATGATCAATTGTCCTTCGTCAGGAATGCTGGATGCACTAAATTGTTACAGTGCACTTTTTTCTATATTTATAAGCAGCAAGAACTTTCCAGTGCTTTAGTATTCATGTTTTCTGACCACGCTTGTCCTCCTGTGTCTGGGTTAACTTTGGAATTTCCGATGTGTGTTTGCCTTTTTTACTTCCGAATGTGTGAACAGCATCGGACGAAGACCGTGGGAGGTTGGGGGGCGGTGTTTAACACCCAGCAGTGCCCAAACCGACATTCTGAATGTGCGAAAGACCTAACCGATGCTGTACACAGCATCAAAACCGTCTGACGAAGCAGGTAAAATTCAGTTTGTATGTGTACTGCGTACTAGTGATTCGGAGGAGACGAGAGATGAACTCCGTAGCAGCTTCATGCTTTGCCTGGTATTGCGTCCTGACGAAAATGTATAGGACGTATCACATTGTACAGTGATTTATCAGCTGATGACATTATTTAGCGTCTAATAAGTGTTGTCGCCACGGTGGTCTACCTTGTAATCCTGGGGTCCCGTGTTCGATTCCCGGTGGTGCCCGGATTTATAACTTGTGTTGGGCAAGGCCGTGGTCCAGGTATCACGGGTTTTTCCTCCGGGGCTTCCCCGGTTTTTCCGTGTCATTCCAACAATTACTTCATTTTCATTATCATTTACACACAGAAGAAGGCAACGGCAAACCACTTCTAGATCATCTGCCTAGGAAACATGTAAACAGGTCCCCTATCAGAGGAAACTTGTTCCTAATATCATCAAGGGTCGGCTCCGACCAGATGGTTCAAAAATAAGTGTTGTAGTTGTTAGAAAAAGCTAAATATTTTTAAGTTCCCGTGTATAATTCCACCCATCTGAACTAATCTCAAAATAAAATCAATAAAGAAGTCTGTCAGTGTAATGGCAGACAGTGACCTGAAGACAGAAGTAGAAAGAAATGTCGAGACAATAGACAATATCCAACACCGGTTAATAGTAGTGGTAAAACGAATCGGACTATACCACAGACGTTTAGACAATCGAAAGAAGATTGGTATGAATAGGTGATTATGAAAGATGCTTTGTAATAGAAGGAAAACTGAGCGATCGCCGCCTGCGTTTTGTTTGTTTCTTACTCTGTTTACCGACGTTGTATCAGTCGCATTGATTGTGCAGTGTGAAATGCATCTAAAATCTCACACCTCACCCTTTTCCTAAACAAATCCCTGTTATTATGCATATACTGTGTAAACATTATTTAAATTATATTTTGTCACCGTTTGTTTGTGTTATCCTGTGCTACAATAACACAGCGCGACAAACAAGGGATCCGAAATTAAATGTTATATATACACTGTACATCGTTTATTCTTCGAGGCCCTGAGCTGTAGCTTATGCACCTTAAACGTAAATCCTGTATTATGTATGCACAGAGACTAAATTAGAAGTGGTGTATATGCCCTGTACTCGGTTTAACGGCCTGCTCCTTTGTCAGTGTCACAACCTCCAAACATCTGTTAAGGGTCGAAAACCCGCTGAGCAGTAAATATGTCAGGAAACTGGGTTACAAGTCTGTTGTCACACTACATATTCACTTATTCATTTCCCAAACATTTAAATTCCTTGTCAGCTTACTAAACGGACCCTTTAGGTTACGTATAAAGCACGAAATGTCAACCAACTCAACATCCGAAGCATATCCTAGCTTCAGCTGACTGTACTTATCTGTTTTGCGTGAAACCTCTAACTGCATAACGCTGCTTTGATTTAGCTGTTGAGGGGGAGACATTTTTTTTCCCCAGAGTAAAGAGGCTCATGGTTCTACGTGGGGCGAGGTAATTTTGCAGGTCCTCCTCCCCTTCTATGTGCCCATGCAATGTGAAAGGATAAGCCCTGAGTGTTAGGATTTATGTTTGCAAAGGGTGATATTCAGTGTTGGTAGCTGCGAGGGGAGAGGGGCAAAGCCAGCTAAGCTATATGTGTCATTTCAGGGTAATTTATCACGATCTGTTTTGCCAGTTCCAGCACTGCCATTATAATGCTGGCTGCTGTACAGGGCAGCGCGTTCCTAGATTTTTTTTAACACAAGTGGAGCGTGTACACATGGGTGTAATGAAAAGAACTTTTTGATAACGTGTTTGAAGAATTGTCAGTTATAATTATACTAACAAAAGTATTCTTTCTTGATCTGGATTCTTTTTTAAATTAATCGTATCGAAATAACTAAATTGCTTATAGTTGTATCACGGTTTTAAAAGGAAGTCAGGTGATGTGTCTTTTAAATACCAAATAATTTTATTTATAAAAATAAATGTATGTCCCATTGCTGACTTATAACAATTACATAATGAAGTTGGGTTTTAATAATTAATTGAGGTTACACGCAACGGAACGAGTAGATGGGATTTGTTCTGGTTTGGAACGAAGTTAGTATGCTGGATTTAGAGTGAATTGTTTGTTGGAGTTACTACACCGTGTACAATGCATCATCTTCATCAGCAGAAAAACCAAGACGAAACCACGTTGCTACTCAGTGCGGTTTGTCTTAGAATTCCTATGCTTTACCGATTAATTCAATAGGCAAAGCGTTTGAATTCTGAAACGAACTGTGTCTGTTTCTAAATATTCCACAGACAAGAGGACAACAATGAAAATGGAAGATAAAAGTAATTTTATGATATGTAAATAACGGTTATGGATTAGTCATAGCATGAATATATTTAGTATATGTAAATAACGGTTATGGATTAGTCGTAGCATGAATATATTTAGTCGTATACAGGTGAGTCAAAAGTATGTTTTCAAACTTTGTGTGCGTGTTCCTGGAACAAAAATAAAAAAAGAATTTCGTATGAACATGTGGTCGTAAATGATTCTTTTTCAAAATAATAGTCAAAAATAAGTTTCAATGTATGCCTTTGTTGCCAAGGACAGGAATATTTCTTTATAACATATGTTCTCCGCACATGCCCGAGCACGACGTACACAACACTGACGGATTCGTTCGTACACGCCAGGGTTTCCTCGAATCATGCCCACTTTATATATATATATATATATTCAATACAGATAGGTCGAAGACTGTTTATTTTTTGGTTTATGTAACGACGTTGCCAATTGCTTACACCATATAGCGTCATCAGGGCGATGAAATCATCGTCCTGATGACGGAGGCAGTATGACCTCTGAAACGTTGGTTAACATCTGCAACTTTTCGTGCACAGAAATGTATTGACTTATCAGACAGTTTAAAACCCTATAACGACATTAAATTTGTCATGGTTGTCAGTGGCTTTATACCAAAATTGATTAGATCTCTTTGCATGAACATCGTTCAATTAGCAGTAGTTAAATTTGTTCGCTGAGTGGACGTCTGTTTCTCGCTAAATACATTTTTGTGTCACTTTTAAATTGAAGCTAAAACTTTGGTCGTTTTGTCGGGAACAGAACACACGTTTCTATCGATAAGTAATTCTTAGCTTCGAGCTTTTACAGTTTCAGGACAATGATATGCTGTACTTATTAATACCATGTTTTGTTCTTATATAATTAGTTTCAGACAAAGTATTTGTGTATTTTAAGCCATCTGGGTGCCTTTAGGCCCTGTTCTGTTGGGTTGTAATTTCGATACTGGTACAGGACATGAGTTTTTTTTCGGGGGGGCGGGGGTGTGTGACCCAGTTCTGTATCTGTTGGCGCATCAGCACAGCACATTGGAACTGGCATGTCCTTTCCTACTTAATCGTGAAGTTGTGCCATGTGTTAATTAAGACTTCAGGGCTGGCATTTCAAACCGAGAGTAGAGAGTTGGTACCCAGTAAAATTTAGTGTTAAAACAGAATGTGAAGAAATCTGATTGATACACCTACTTAATAATAGTATGTTCGTCACGTACATTCAGTTCCAAGCCAGCTGACACCGAGCATCTTGTGGAGATTGTAATGGGTGTACGTGGTTTAAAGATTTTTCAAGTTGAATGGAGACGAGTACAAAGATGGCTGTCTTATGAGATATTGGGCCGTATAATCTGGTAGAATTTTACCGTCGTTTCAGAGATGCTACTGCCTCCATTAGCAGAGCTTCCATCATCACTTATCGTCGTGATAATCGAGGCAGTAAGCAACATCCCGGAAAGCAGTTGTCTTCACATTTTAAAGAGTTCATGGATGAAACGCTAATTCAAATAAGTAAATTTTATTAGCATATTTTTTTTAATTAAAATCGCCTCGTTACTCATGATTAAACATGGACAAACAAATAAGATAAGGTAAATAGAAGCTTACATATTTATTCCAAATGCTCCAGCAAGTAAGGAACAGTTGATTAAAGTAAATTAACAAGAATCAACTGAACTTTTATTTTATCTTTCGACCGAGAAACAGTATAAGATTATTTTGTGACCATTAACTGTAACCACCGAACGGCACTTCCTGGTTTGATTTATTCTTCTGCTGGAGAAAATAAAAACGTTTGTCTACTTGTATCTCGTGAAACTTAGAGACCTCGTCTCATCCCTGTCAATAGTTTGGGCGAGAGCAGCAGAACGGTAGTTGTGTTCAATGAAGCAAATAGATCGATGTGTGGGGGGAGGAAGTAGTTTCATCAAGATGGCGGCGACCTGCAGACACCAATATGTGACATGACGACCCAGCGGGCCAACAGGAAAGCCATTTATTCTCGTCACATTTCCGGTAGAACGCTAACAAGGAGGAGATATGTCTGCAGCGTTCAGAACAGAATTGTCTTCTGCCTAATCTCATGGTCCCAGTTTGTACAGTAAAACATCTCTAACTTGGACACTTGCGGTTCCACGATAATGTGTCCAACTTACAGAGGTGTCCAGGATAGAGGGAAAGGGGGAAAATCATCCTTTCAAATTGTCGTGTAATGACAATGTGGTAATTGTTAAGTATTATGGAGCCCTTCCCAAAAAGGAAATTATTGATAAGAAAAGTCAAAAGGGAAATTTAAATTTTTACAAATTTTGTTTTCACTAAATTAAACTTGCATGGATAAGCTCATAGGGAAGGGCACCAATACTTTACGTTTACCGACAATGCAATCAATCTATTTACTTACATAATCTAACTACTGTAGGCTTG
>NW_019060388.1:243699-260629 GCF_000696155.1 Zootermopsis nevadensis | reverse complement strand
TTCAAAGTCTCACACCTTCAACCATAAGGTAATCCTCAGGTAGAAGGCATTCATAAGTCATAAATTCAAAGCAACAAAATACTAACTGTAAACGTTTCCCATAAAAGCATTGAAGCTAAGTGCATGAACCTGTCCAACTTACAACAAAAGGGGTGTTCAAGTTCCAGAATAAAGGGGTGTCCAAGATATAGGGTGTTGTGGACATGTAAAATTATAGGATATTCGCTGGTTACAATTAAAAGTGTCCAATATAGAGGGGTGTCCAGGATATAGGGGTGTCCAACTAGAGGGGTTTTACTGTATTTACTTTTATGTGCAGAACATGGAACCCAGAAAACTTTGGATTTTACGCGCCAGATGATCGAGGTTGGCGTGTATCATGTTACGAGACTGTCTCTGTGGAATTGCGTCCTCCTATGGGTCCTGTGTCCGTCCCCACGCATGATACATGAATGAATACGGAGAAGCGGTGGAGTTATGGACGGGAAAAGGACTTGGAGAGTAACCTGTCCCAGTGCCATTTTGTCCACTATAAATTCCACAGAGACTAACCTGGGTGCGAGCCCAGGACTTAACTGTGAAAATCCGGCGACTAACTGCCTGCTCTATGGCGCTGCCGTATTTCATGTTACGTAAAGGTTTTTTAATGCAGAGAGAAGGCGGTATACTGAGCTAAAGTGGGGGAATTTCATGGATGTAAATGAACGGATAAGTAGGATACACAGTGGAATGAATTAAACATTAAACGATAGTAATATTCGAGTCTCACGTAGAATTTAAGATTCAGTAACTCCGTGGGCGCTGTCCTTTTTTTGAACCGAATAATAGCTCAGATTATCAACAAATTCCCCGCTTTTATAGAGCACAAATGTTCTGAAGCATGTTACTAAACGTCTATTACTGTAACTTATCCTGAGACATTAGAATCCATTCCTCACCCTCACCTTCTATTTATTTAATGTTAATGTTATCCTCCCGTCTACTTCTAGGTCTTCCAAGTGGATCTTTCCTTTAGGTTTTCATAATAAAATTACACGTATTTATCGTTTTCTCAACGAGTGTTACATGGTCCGCCCATTTCATCCTGGTAATGAAAAGTAAATAAATAAATTTTACTTGCGGGATTTATTATAATACACCGCAGATGCCGCACTAAGTTACAGATACATTCTCAGGTGTCTTATTATATCGACTGAGTAGATCAGAAGGCAGGGTCAACACCGGGATCCTGTCACTGAAAGTACCACCTTGCTTCGATAACTCGGACTGTAAATTAATCAACACATCATGAGGACAGAATTTATGTTAGCTGTCACATTCTGTAGTTGTAACTTCATGAATGTGGACAAAGGCTACATGATCATACGTTCTGTTGGATGTACCAACACAACAACAATTTTAGAAACGTGAAATAATGCATTTACTCCTAATATAATAGCCAATGTCTGTCACTCTTGACTGTACGAGTGCGCCGTTCGTGTGATGCGGAATAAATTTAAGTTAATTTCTGACTGTAGCAACTCTGTTAGCAAGAAATGCTGCCTGCCTTAGTCAGCGTTTGGCTTGAGTCTGAGTCAGGCTGTCGGTTGTCGGTTTTGTGTTGGCTTCAGTCGCCCCGAACATGTTTTATAATTTATTTTACTTTATAACGACATATTCTAAATTTTGTTATTTTAATGCAGTACAAAACTATATTATTCAAATGTAAGCAAATTCCTTTCCAATTCTGATTGTCGAACGATCCCACTGAAGACTGATAGTCTGTTAAAGTAACTCAACAACTCAGTGTATAAGAAAACAAGGACCTAAACAACCATACCGTATCACACATTTCATATTGCTTAAAATTCTTTACTCATTCTTGTTAAGCGTAGACGTTGTTAATCTGCAATGTAACGTTAAACAAATGTTAACATTCGGCCTTCACTGATTGATTATTTCATATTTTTCTGAATTTTTAGGACATAGGAAGTTGCTCAGTAACATTGTAAGCGAGAGGCTTTGGTCGATCGGCAGGTTTACAATTGAATTAGTTTGCAACGTCTGTGGAAAATCTCGTCTTCGCCATAATTAGGTCGGACTCACAAAAGCCATATAAGACCTGAAACAAGAATCATTTTGCTTATTTCCAACACTTTAAACGAGTAAACGCGTTACGTTTTCTGTGTCACACACCTTTATCGCTTCTCTCTTTCGTAATTTTAGACGTCTGTTGACCTCGGTGTTTTAACTGGATTAAAAAGTCGAGAGATTTTGTGAGCCCAGTAGCTATACCGCGTTAGTTAATCAAATTTTTCTGTTGAAATAAAAATACGTCGTACCGCGTTTAATTCTGTGTTACAGGCATTATACACGGGTCATATGTCAAGATGCTGGCATTACCTGCACCAAGTTTCATATCCTACTAATGGTAGCCCCAGACTTATAACGCGATCAGTGCTTCCACATTGTAATAGGCCTGCCAGTGCAGTTCCATTATCTTCATCTGTGTTTATCTACGCCCTCTAGGATTCAAATTGGATTACAGATTAAACACTTTTATCCCATCATTGAATATAATGTGAATAGTATTGGCCGAAAATAGCCGTGTCATAGCTCAGGCGGTTAGTCACTGGATTATCGCGTCGGAGGCCCGGGGTAGCTGCCAGGTCAGTCAATGTGGGATTTATGGTGGACAAAGTGACACTGAGACTGGCTTTTCCCCGAGTTCTTTTGTTTTCCTCTGTCATTCTCGTGTATCATCTGGGGTTAGACGAAGGTACCCTTAGAGGCAAAGTTCTATAGAGATGTAGTCTCACACCATCCCAGCAATAACAATTAACATAAATGTGTACGACAGCAAAGTTCGTCGTGAGCTGCCTCACGACTTCACATAGATCGAACTGATGCCTAAATATTAGATGATTATTTATTTGCTCATATAAGGTTGTGTGATTAGAAGTGATGAATCTACATGCATGTTCTATATATGTTGGGTTCTGAAAACAGTGACACGTTTCTGTAAAACATTTAAATTGATTTTCTTTCTTTGTCGTTAAAGGATTATTAAGGGTCAAGATTCAATGTATATGTGTTCTGAGATGAGATTGAGTTTGATTAAATTGGTTTTACTATAATCTGGAGGTGAGTTGTATCCAGGCTTGTGATTCTTAGTTGTTAAAATTCAGTGCTATATCAGCTACTTCTTGCTCAGAGTTTCGAATTAAATGTAAAATAAAATATTAGTATAAGAAGTAAACGGACATGTATATTTATACCAACGCTTTAATTAATTAATTTAAAATAATTGCAAATGAGTTTTACTGTAACCACGCTTTTTTGTCCCTTAGCTGAATAGCAATTCTGCACACGGAATTGAATTGGTGTATTATTTCCTAAAAGATTATAGCCAAACGCTGTTCTTAGTAAAATATCAGTCAGTGGGCTGCTTGATCAGTGATCGAGGCGGACATCACCATCGAGTCTGCCATATTCCAGTGTCATATTCAGTCAGTCCCAGTACAGTCGATGTTAAAGTGTTACAGGCGGCCTGTGACAAGCACTTAAGTACCAAGCTCGGATCTTCAGCAAAACCTAATTACACATAACTAGAAGGAAGTCTAATTACCCATCTGATACGGAAATGATTCATGGTGCTTCACCTTCGGTTAGAGGGTGTAATGTCAGCTGGTTCGGTTCCCTGCTGGTCAGGAATGGATGGCTCAGTGTTCTGTACTAAAATTTGACCGTTCCTGCCAAGTAGTACTAATGAATATTTCTGTCTTCTGGGTTGTTGCGCCGTATACTATTACGGTATTATGGCGCAACAACCCGGAAGATAGAAATCTTCATACTCACCGCTGTTAAAACCTCTTATCATACATAGCACTAATGAGTTTTCGAACTCTGTTCACGTAAGGCAATAGAAAGAAAGCTAACCTGTAGATTATTATGAATCGGGAACTTTCTTTCAGAGTGTTTACAGTCTTATGTTCTTGTGATGTTGAATCTTGATAATTATTTTACAGGAATTTTTATCAGTTTCTGAAATTGAAGATGATTGTCTTCTGCCGTGTAGATTCGTAAAAATCGATCGAGGTCCCAGGGGTGCTTACGGCCTCCATCACCAGGGCTGTAAGTTCTGAAGATAGAGGCAGCAAGCACCTCGGCTGTCTTTTCGAGGCATGCCACGACTGCTTCCTTCTATATCCTTTCCAGTTCATCGTTCACAACCGTCGTACTCTTCGTGGAGCTTCGTTGTACCCCACGAATTAAAATTGTCTTGTTCTGAGCCACCCTTTTTGGCTTCTGTAGACCTATGTATTTTGAAAGTGGTTTGTTAATTCTGCCGTGCCATTAGGCGTACAAGCAGTTTCGATGTCACCGATCGATCCTCGTTTCACAACTGCAATCCTCTTCTTTTGCTGATTGGAATGTGGTTTGCGACGTCGGCTTGTCATCGCCGCTAGTACAAACTCTTAATTGGTTCTTAAAACCCGTTTTCACTGTGCGATAGAAATGTAAATCCGCTTTGACTGCGGTTTGAATTGACGTGGGGGGGCGCGCTAAGAATGAGCACCTTAGATTATTGTCTTCTCTTTAGAAAATGATCATATACACTTAGATTTGTCAATGATATTGCAAAGAAGTGGAGAATGCTTGATAGTTTTTGGAATGATTCAGAAGAGCGTTGGAATTAGTTCATGAAATACTGATTTCACTTCCATAATCTTGATGTTCAACAGAGCAGATACCTCAAAAAATAAAAAGAAACAATTTGGTTCTGAAAGTAATTATAGGTGGGTGTTGAAAAACGCATGTAATTCAACTCAACGTTGTCATAAGAGAGGCTGCAGAATTCCCATATGTAGTGTTTTGTTTCCACATGTACGAGATCTAGAAGTCCGTGTTAATGTGAAGTGATTGATGGTGTTATGATAAAGTCAGCATAATTAGATGAATGAAATACGTATTACAGCTTTAATCTTGTGAGGGCAAGGTTTATGTGAATTTGGATAAGGATAAATTAACCCAATGAAGCCAAAGCTCGTCTGGATAATATTTTTACATTCGGTACGTACCACAAAGAAAACACAAGAATCACCATTTCAAAGATCAAGTGGTTACAAGTTTTAAGGAAATGATCGCTGTTTACACTTTACATTGATGCAAGATCCATAAATACAATTTCATTGTCAGTGATTGTTAAGGCAGGTGGTACATATCGTTACTAATGGGCCTAGAATACTAGGATGAATCGGTTCAGAAGCCAGTGTAAATCGGGATTAGACTTGTGAATTATAACGTTTTTTGTTACCATAAATTTGATGTCGTTGCAGAAATTCTGTATTGGACATTATACATTATATGAGGTACACATGATATAAATATCATCGATGATACATTGATTAGCGTAATAGCATAATATTCGAGAGGTCTCAGGTTTGTTCCCAACCACTGTCACTAAGTTTGGGTAAAAGTGATGTCCATCAGTATCGTGACAACCAGTCACTTGAAGACGGGAGTAAAGTCAACTACCGAAACGTCTTATATATTAGGTATGCCTCAGACAGTGGATGGTTTAAAAATAGTATTTCTGTAATGAATCATCCATTGTTACAGGCATCTAGAGAATTATGACACTACAAAATTTGTCACTAAGCAATATTATTTTGTAAATAAATGGTTGTTCTTTGTTCTTTGATGTTAATCTCATGCTGATTAATTAATGAAAACTTCCATTTATTATGTGATAAGCTTGTCTTTCCTGCGGTGATTGGCTTCTGGGCCATCCACACACCCCCTTCTCGTATACATAGTGTGAAGGAGGGTTGTATTGCATTCTTGGCTGCACTGCCAACGTCTTGTCTCTTTAAGGAAACTCATGGAAGAAAACTGAGATGTTGAAATACAGACAGTATCTCTTTCCGTGTATATTTAAGATATATACGCGTACAAGGTTGCTTAAGCAGCTTTAGTAACTTACAGGACTTGAAACTTTACACTCGGGTTACCACAGAATTTACAGAACTTGTACAGAATGAAAGAAAAATAAATCATATTTCTGTACTGACTGTTTTCACAGAATCTCTCAAACAACTTTTCAGTTTGTTTTCTTACAAGACGCTGTGATTATGAACGTCTCAGTTAACGTCAGAGGCAATTCGTAAGACGAATTTTAATGTACTTTAATGAAACAGACTCAAATAAGCTCGTATTTAGGTTGAAATGATCTTCCGTGCGCGTGATTATTAAATGAGAGCTGAATAGTTTGTACCTTAATGACACGTTATGCTTTGTGAAATGATTTTTATTCGAACATGAATGTTTTCTCTGTAATTTAAACAGTTTTATAGAAATGTAACAGTGATGGTAAGTTGTGAGTGGGTTATGGAGATTACAGTACGAATCTGTCACTATCGTACTTATCAGTACTGCTACAGCTTTAATGACTGTGAATATTCACAAGTCTTATGCCAACATATTATCGAATTTTGTGCTACTGCAGTTAATAACTAGTTAAGAGATATTATATTTTGGACAGTATGTACACGTACTATTAATTACGGATCAACTATTATCAGTGTCCAATGAGTTACATATACTGCTTTATGTTTAATTCAGTAACGAAAAAAAGTTGAGTAACCAAAAACCATATTTCTGCACAGAAACATGACGTGTTTCACGTTCTTGTTTAAGTGGTATAAAGCAGACGTTAAGTTCTGCTGCCATTGTGCACATGTTTGTGTGTAAAGCTGCGGGCTATGCAAGGTACAGTGGATTAATTATTCAAACGAGAATTAACCCTGATGCAAAAGCATGCTGGCCACTGCGTTTGATATCCTTCAGTCAGTATGGGCTCAGTTTCCAGGAACAATTAACGAAACGTTTGACTTTGTTTTAACACAACATTCCTCTCTTTCACTGAATCTGATGATATTACTAAATTTAATAGAGGGTAATGGACAGAATCGATATTACAGATTTTGTTTTTATTACTCTTATTACAGAGTATCATCAACGAGAATTAAATTTCAGGAAGTGAAACAAAGCGTGATAAAAGCATTTTTTTGGTGATGTTTCACAAAGTATAAAATCAAGCGCGGTTCATTATATTGTCTCATGTTCCCAAACTCATTTCCCTTGGACCACTAAGGTTTAAGGAAATGCGTATACAATTCTCCAGAAAGAGATCTTAATGGCCAGTGTTCTTTTTGTGTATTAATGTTAGTTTTAAGCAAATTGGCAAATACTGGATACTGGGAACGACCCGTTCTTCAAGTGCCTGAGCACTGCGGGTCCCAACTTTCAGTTGGCTCGATCTATAGACATTTTGGTAGGACACCTTGGACGAGGAATCGGCCCGTCGCAAGGCCTCTACCTGTACACAGGACAATATCCATGGCTTGAGTGGGATTCGAACCCACGGTCCCAGCGACCAAGCGGCACAAGGCCCACGCCTCAGACCGCGCAGCCACTGCGGATCCCAAATTGACAAGTACTGATATTAAATCATGAAATTTCCTATCCGTATATAATAGGGAAAACTGGAGAGCTCTTTTTGGGCAGAACAATGGACCTGTCGTCAGACAGAACACTAAATAATCATTCAATTCAATTCAATTATTTATTATTTGTGTGCCAATATAATTAATGCCACTTTGAAAATTAATACAAGGGGGATATAAAATTATGACAGTGAGAACGTGATTACAGACTGCTTGTGAGGACTGAAGACATGGCCTCCCGTTTTCCTCCGTGTCGTCCATAGTTCTTGAAGAAGATCGGGCGCCTTCTTTATGTAAGGTTTCGGAACCGGTCGGTTTCCGACAAGTCGAGGGACAGAAGGTGAACGAACACATGTCGCTGAGCAGTGTAAAATGAAATATAAATGCATGAGCGTGTAAATGGCGTGTTATATGGAGACTAATAACATCATATTCCATTCTTATTATTAAAACTACTACATGCAGCTCAAATATTATGGATTTATTCTCCAAGTTACGCGGTTACAAATAACTGATTTGTATATTAGTGTATTAGTTGATTAACTCCTTCAAACTTCGTAACTGTCTAATGTTATACATCGTGTCAACGCCTTTCATATTCGGCAGTAACACGCTGTGCCAAGCGAGCTACAAAACATATTTCGACTTGTAAATGCCACCCTTTACGATTTGAACCAGAAGACCTCCGACTATTTGTGCCTCAACGCAATCCTCTTGAGGCCACTAATTATGTCACTGTTTACTCCAAGGATCAGCCCCATTAGCAGCAACATTGGAACGGGACTCGCGTCCTGGACCATGAAAGAAACCAAAGAGGCTTTTGTGGGCTCAGCGGTAGAGATGAGTAACTCTCGCCCCTCATAGCGTCGTGACGCAGGAACTCTCACAAAACGGGGATTTTCCATTCAGGAATAGATGCTTAGAGACTGCATCCCTGTTCTCCCAGGGACCTAGAAAAACGACATTAAGAAGGAAGTATATGTATCGTAATTGAAACGAAAGATCTCAATTTTTTATTGTGAAGGGGGCTGTCTTCTGGAATTATGCACAGTGTTGTCTACTACAAGATGTCCGACGTTTCAGAGGCATTTACTGCCTCAGTTATCAGGGAGGTGATCGAACTGTGAGAACTTTAAATCTTATCACAGATATTTGATTAACTTGAAACGTGTGACAGCAGAGATGTAAGTGGTCGGTGTACAGATACTAGGTGTGTCCTTCGTGAACTCCTTACCTTTTGTTTAATTTCATTAGAGAAACTTTGTTTGTGTTGGTGTGTTCATTGTGTTCGGTTACATTAGTGGCTTTTCTTCACAGTCAAAATATCTTTTCATCAGTTTGGACAATCAACTTCACTTCATGACAAAGTTTCTAGTGCTTAAATTAGTGGAATTAATGCTGTTTGTGATAGAATTGCTTTATCAGCATTTCATTAAAGAGCAGTCCGTAATATCAGAAATTTTTTTATGTGAAAGTAAGTCAAAGGCCTACTCTTCGTGGTCGAGATTTTCTACACAATTTTTGTATAAAACTAGTGTTTTTCATAACGGGTGTTTTTTTATGTTTATCAATACAGGTGGCTGTTTTTAATGTTTTAAAATTTATTTCGTTAAATTACAAAATGTTAACTTTCATGTCACAATTAATTATGTTTAAAAACGTCAAACAACTTCATCATTGTGTAATTTTTTGTGATTTTGCTATGCCAAATCCATAATGAAATGCCTACTGTATTCTTCACGCTTGTCTTTCTATTTATTGAGCAGTCGTTCCTATTTTAAAGCCCTACGCTGCATAAGTCTATCTTATATCACCACTCACTCGTGATTTGTTTCTGTAATATTGACTATACATCAGCGAATCTCTGAACTAAAACAGGATAAATTAAACTGGTGAGCTGTCTCCTGCGTAACAAGAATTTTTAGTATGATTTATTAATGATAAAGCGGAGAAGTTCTTTGCGTTCTCTCTTTGTTAATGCACTGGCCAGACAACAAAGGAGCTTTGTGGTGTGCAGTCAGCACACACAACGTGTAAATTCACTGAGTCATACTTTTAGTGGAAGTGAATTGGTTAAGTCATTTGAGGTGATTTAAGCACCGGACCATTTGTCTGTTGAATATTTTTACAATTTTATAGCTACCAGATGAATTGACTATTCCTGCAGGGGGTAAAGGAACCTTCAGAACAACAATTAATAATAAATATACATCCAACTGTCTTCTGTGACTGGCAGAATAACACTCTGTAACTGTGTATTTTGTCAACCTGATCAACAAGTTTCGTTGTTTTACTCAGCTTCTCCTCCCAGAAATATTTAGGCCTCTGTTCAGGTTTGATTCCTGATTTCTTTTTTCCATATGCAACCGCGACCAGACAGGTTCTGAACCAAGCCTCCTACCCGTTGTGTGCCCGAGGCATTTTCTCCAGAGCTAAAGTCGCCAAAGACTGAAACTGATAATGTGTTTGCCTCCATCTAGATCCGGGGTAAATGCGTGAAACTATATCTCCATTTCCCCATACACCTTCGTTACAGTTTGCGTGTATATGTACAGGTTATCAGAGTTGGAAGAGAACCTTCTGACGTATGGATCGAAATTGGAAAAAAGACTGAAACTCCGTATCTTCATATAGTGACACACACTGGAATTCTGAAACCTTCAGCCAGTTGCTTTTGAGCATCGTTTGAAAATAAAATGAGTATGCACAAAGGAACATAATTTAAATCGTGTGATCAAAAGTTTTACCGTGATTAAACTCGTACTTCCATGTTTTACCGGTTCGGACGAAGACTTTGCTGCTAACGCCGTGGTAATGCGACAACTTCTCCGTAACCTTCTTGAGGCAGGAAGTCTAAACGAAGAGTTTCAGGCGTTGCTGCACGACTTGCAGAGAAACAACAGTTGCTGTGGGTTTTACTTTAGAGACATTAAATAAATGAATTAATGCTGCAGTTACAAGTTATTTATAGGCCTGTTTATTAATAAGAGAACAATGCGGTATATGGATTGTCTGTTGAATTAGGCTATTCATATTCGTCTGCATACTAATGCCTTTAATATAAATGAGTGATTCACTGATAATTGTGAACTGTAACTTAGGTACTAACATTTAATTAAGAATTAGATCAGTTTCACACTAAAGCACGCTCGGCGTGGTCTATTGCAAATAGGTGACCGCTTATAGTTCCGGAAACATCCAGGGTAAGTAGCATTTACCTTGGTATTTTGTGTGATCGCTGACCACTTAACTCCCACATCACTTTGCCGCCGGTTTGTTCCTAGAAAAAAAAACGATCTCGAAAGGTGTATATGTAAATGTATTTCTGACGAT
This sequence comes from Zootermopsis nevadensis, assembly GCF_000696155.1. Next base: position 249,809 of record NW_019060388.1, on the reverse strand, counting down.
CAGTTTCTCACTCATTGCGACACTCCCTGATGATGGAGTCAGGTACCGTCCCCGAAAGTCCGATTTTTTTTCTCCTTATAGATGCAGCTGAGAACCCCAGAAGACTGTAGAATTTATTCGCCACGAAGCCCACAAATTTTATATACGATGAATGAGCCAAGACTTTTGAAAGCATGAGGGCGATTATTTATTAATGAGACAATGAGTAATTTTGATCTCCAGTCTTTGGAAATAATGATCTCAAGTCTGTGTCTGAATATGTGTGATCACGCTTTGCCGGGTCAACACACTTAATCCAATCAGATTAAAGTGAAGGCCAACATAAAGGTGTTTGCTCTACGCTGCTTCTCGCTTGTGGGACGGATAAACCCTTTAGGGAAGATGGCCGCCAGTCGAATGTCGCGTCGCGCTAGCTCAAACCAGTCTCTCCAGCTGCTACCACAACGGCGCACAGACCACTGTTTGTATACAAACCATCGCCACATTGTGGTAATGACCACCTCGAGCTGTGGTGATGTGTCACATTTCGTTTATTACCTGGTGAAAACTTCCCTGATTGATGGTGCGAAAACCCCCTTTTAATTGTATTCCTGTTTTAATTATAGGTGACGTGAATTACAAAATTCGCTTTGTGCATTTTCTACTAAATTGCATAAAGAGAGAACACACAGTGACATAATTCGACTCATTTTGTATGTAACCTCGTATTATTAAGTGGAATGGTATGACAATAAAACTGCAATTAATATGTAGCCCTGAAATAGTTTGAAAAGTAAATATTCGGAAACTAAAGGCTTAATTCTTAATTACAATTACGTTTTGATAATTAGTTCAAAGTTTATGTAATTCCACAACAATAAAAAAATTGCCGGAAATTATACTGTAATTTTGTCACTTTGATTTACACTGTCAGACTGAAGAGCTTAGCGGAAAACCGCATATTGACATTGCAGAACGTTTCAAATTTTGGTGGCGTGTTAGTATTTTTTCTCGTCGCCACTGCATCTAGAACATCTCCAGACCCAGCCTAGGTATGTGCTACTCTTTATCCGTGGGTAAGGCATGAAGCTCACCTTAAATTAATTTTTGCGGATAATGGAATATATACTTTAACCCTCACGATTTCATTTTGCCTAAACTCGAAAGCAGTTAATTTTAAATACGGAGTTATTAATTGTATTTATAATTGAAGTTTACAAGAAACTCGTCAAAATTTTTATATTTCTGTTAGACCTAAATTGTGATGTTTCAGCCAGATTCCTTCTTGTAAAATAAATCCGAGTAGTGTGTTATTTGTTGCATAAATGGAGACCCGACTTGTGTTTGATCACCCGGAAGCCCTGCTGACATTCCTATAATCGCAGAACGTGCCGATAGCTTCACCAGGTCGGTTACTGATTCTGTGATCACGTTACTGGCCGTCTATAATTGTGGTTATAAGAAACCTGCACCCGCGACGTAACTCATTTTAGGTCATTATTAGTATACCATAGACGTGCAATTTTATTTAGCTATTTATTCAAGGATTTCAGTAACCTAAAAGAAATATTTTTCTGTCAAGAAAGGTGGATTTTACTGTAGTCTTGCAAATGTGTAAAATAATGATTTTAACATGATAGGCCTACATATTGACGCATGTACGTGATTAGAACAAGTAAAAAGAAAATGAGAGACTATAACTGATTTTTTTTTTATGTGGACCATCTGGAAAATCGCGTGTTCTTTTAATTTCCACGACGCCACCTGCGCAAAGTTAAATTTTGCTTTTGTGTTTCTCCATCCTGCGCTGTAGCGTAGTTACGCTTCTTCATCGAGATGGCAGCAATTATTTTAAATTCGCTGTAATTTTTTTGTTTCCCCGTTCTATTCACACTTGCATCGCAACTGAACGCGTATCATAACAGCTGTGTCCGTTCATTGTAGAGCTAGTATACGCAGCCTGTAAACAGCAATTCGCTCCTCGAAACTCTGCTTTTATGTAAAGGGAAAACAGACTTTGCTGGCCTGGGCTCGGGTACTGTGGCACAAAGGTCAGAGGTCACTGACAGACAACTTTGACCTCACTTCCGCTCTTTCAAAGGTCAGATTCTGGCGAACGCGAAGAATTCTTGGGCTATACATAAATTTCGTAACGTATTTCACGTCGTCTGTTCCATATTCAAACGTTACAGCCTCTTCAATAGTTTTCTTATGTTTAGCTTTGGTCCTGAAGGTGATGAAAAGTTCTGATCTTCCTGTGTTATAGCCGTTATTCCAACTGTGTTGTAGATCAGTGGTATTCAACATTTTTTGTTCGCGTACCCCCAGATATAATTTCTCTTCAACTTTGTACCCCCAAAGTTGTTGGAGTATAATTCAAGTTATACATAGTATATAATCTACATCTAAAATAAATTAAATAAATTACATTACTGATTATTCAGTGTTTATCATAAAATAATATATATATTTTAAATTTCACGTACACCCAAAAATGTCTTCGCGTACCCCCGGAGGTACGCGTACCCCAGGTTGAATACCACTGTTCTAGATAATGAGATAAATATGCATTTTATTGTGTGTGAAACTTGCGATGCTGCAAGCACTTCTAGAATATCAGTTCATCTGTTTCGATTTAATTTGTAGTTTATTTAACTACGTCGTCAGTAGGTAAGACTGTATACCGTCGAGAGATATGATATAGATTAATAATCAGTTGGAAAGGATATGGAAGGAATCGGTATCAAGTATGAACAGGAGTAGTAAGTAACTTGACCGTGGGATCTGATTACTTTAGAATATTTTAACTGAAACAAGTACTTATAATTTTTGTTTTAAATATCGATGTATTTGCTATCGATAAATGAATCAGAGTATGCAGTTTGGAACCTGAGGGCCAAGCCGCAGGCAGAACACGTACGGTAGGTAATATTAGCCCATCAGTCACAATAAGCCAGGTCGATAACATCGTCGAATGTGGCTTCTACCTCGTTCTCCTTTTCAGCTCTTTACATAGAACCAATAACCCATAATCCTGAACCTACATAATGAAAGAAAACGGGAGAACGTGTCTTCTTGGCCTTCTTATTCTTCTTCTTTTTTCTTATCAAACCATTCTAAGTTCTAGACCGTGTGCCAATCTCATAAAACCAAGTTTGATTTTCTTGCATTGATTCATGTTTGTCATTAAAGAGGACTAATGGTTCCTAGTAATGACGTTCGATGGCAGAATGTTCTGTTTTACAAGTGCTGCTGATATTAGCCATCTTTAAGTGTGCTCAAATGTGAGTGATGGAAACGTTCCAAAATTTAAGGGAAGGAATACGAGATGAACGGATGCAGATATAATAGTATGGGAAGAATGAAGGAAGATGTAAGGTATGCGATTCCAAACAAATCATTCCAGGCCTTTATCGCCAATATAATTCAATTCAATTCATTTATTAAAGTGCTTGACAACAGCCAAAAAGGCCAATAACAGACAAGCACTAACAACAATACAGACATTACAATACAAAAGCAAACAAACAAAGAACTGAAAACATAACTGTACAATATTGATTTATTGCAAAATAACTCATAAGTAAAAAACTAAATATTATAGATAAGTAAAATAATAATTATACTAAAAACAGTTTAATTTTGGACAAACAACATACACAATAAAATGTCATACTAAGGAAACAATAAAAAACCATAATTATTGTTTAAAAAGCTGACTGACCTCAGTAAGCAAAACACGATCTTTGTTAAAGATGTCGATGCTCCTACAGACTGCATTGGCATCAGAAACACATCTGGCAGAGGGACTGGCCTTGAAATTACGTTGTACAGTAAAGGTAGAATAGTCTCTGATAGACCTAGTAGGTATGCAGAGACTAACTGTATCAAAAACAGATGAGCAACTAATTTTGCCTTTAAAAACATTAACGAGGAAAAGAGCATCCAAAAGCCTCCTCCTTAAATGTAACGATAAGAAATTTAATCTAACTAATATATCATCATAATTATAGGCACAAACGCCATTAAAGAATCTAGCGTAACATAGTGAAAGGTGGACTAAAATTTCGAATGTTACTAAGCATGGCGGTACAGTGGTAAGTTTATTTGCTACGTATGATCTGAAGGTGTCAACTGCATTAAAATTGTCTAGAATACGTTTCTGTTTACAGATGATGGGACTCACGTCCCGTCTGAACGCAGTCTCGTCTAACATTCTGCATAGTTTAACTTCATTTACAGTCACAACAGCATAAAGATTGTCTCGCAGTTCCATTAAGAATCGTAGCCGACAGGAGTCAGTGTACCAGTTAGTAAAGTGTTTTAATGTGCAATTTTACTCGTTTTAGGGCTATATTTACTGCAGTCTTCTGTCTGGTTATGTGGAGGTATGGATGATTCGTGTTTCGGATTTTGTCTCCATATTTCTTCCATATTTGTGAACGTTATTTGCTTTGACACATTAATCCGGAAATAGCTTTTTCACTTGTCTCTCAACAGGCAGCACTGAAAACTGAAATGACATTCCTGGTATGTAAATGTAGTTGCATCAACATTGGCAATGTCTTTGATTCACATGTTTGTTCTGACACAACTGTCATGTCAAAGTTTTCCAGTCGATTCTTGGACCGATAAAGATGCAGCAACTTTTTCTTATATGTGGTTTATTTAAAACAAAACGCTATCGGTAACTTAAACCATATAGCGTTGAATGAATAATTAACGAACAGTGGGCTTGAAAGATTGCGGAAGGAACCCAAGGGCGCCTAACCTAACCTAACCTAACCTAATCATCTGAGCACTTGCTTGGAGAAACTCGGGAAACCCACATGAAACCTCCGACAGGATAGCCACTATGCCGGCCGAGATTAGAAGTAGGGACCTCGAATATGAAGCAGAATTACTAACCACTCGGTTAAATTTCTATTGAGCCGTTTGGACTAGATGCATTTTTTGAATATCTGACATTCCTAGCCTAGCCGGAGGGTTTTGTAGAAGATTACCGACGTTTCAGAGGTTCCTAGAACATTAGTGATGTGAACTTCTGCCGTAGTACATGTCTCAACAAGCCAGAAGACAGCCATCTTTGTTCACGTCGTTGGTACAGAGAGTTTGGAATGAGATTGTCATTCGAAGAACGTGGTCTTTCCAGTTACCTCTGTAATTTTCTATGAATGTTGCATATTTAATTAGTTCGTTACATCTAAATTCCTTCTTTAGTAAACAGGGTATGCACTACTGTTTCCCTTATGAATTTTATGTTTTCATGATTCTGGTTTCATTTCATTTGTGTATAGTCAACGTTTTGCTGCCAGAGAACGTTCTAAAGTCTTGCAAACTGTAATCCTTGTATCTTTCTGAACAAAGTCGGTGTTGAACACTCGATTTATTACTCCCATTGTTCTGATGCAATTTCGATTTTTTATTTTGATACGTGATAAAGCAACCGAGATATATTTAAAACAATTTACTTGTTCAGTCTCCTTTTTTAAAAAATATATTTTTGCGAATGGTTATTTTACAAGAAAAGCTGTTGTTTTAGTCCGGATTTCTGAAGAAACACAAAGGTTTGCATTTCGTTCAGCACCTCTTCTGTTGGTATTTTAAACACACAATTTGTGTGAAGCTGGTTTAGCATTATTACGCGTTCTTCACACGAAGTGAATGAGTAATGATGGCGCTGCAGTGCCAGTCTGTCTGTCGGCATATTTCATCTCCGGAGATAAAAGTTGTCATCTGAATTTAATTGTTGTTCATATCGGTCTGATATAATCCATATTTTAAGTTTACTGAAATAAATTGTAAATGGTTCTGACTACTGCTTATTACACTTGTCGTCAGGTATTCTGAAAAGAAAACAGCTCTTGGTATTTTGTAATATGAATTCCGTTTAAACAGCCATTTTTCTCCTCCTACGTTATTAAACTTAAAGTACGTATGTTGCCAATTATATATAAGCCTTGAGCAAGAAGAAAACTTCTGTTCCAGTGATATGTTTTTCGATCACAGTTAAGTATGAGAAATTTTTGATTTGCATTGTTACAGATAAATATTTGTTCATAGTCTTGTAGAAGTTTACCGACGTTCCTGATGTCCTTGCGCCCTCCATCATCAGGGTGTTGATCTATCGT
>NW_019060388.1:204064-243645 GCF_000696155.1 Zootermopsis nevadensis | reverse complement strand
AATGTTTGGTACCTTAAAATGTCTTTTAAAACTATGCTAAAAGTGGCGTTCTAATTTAAGTAATTTGTCGTCTAATGTACTGTAATTGAAATCACCGATCTAGACGTTATTACAGTTTCATTCGTCTTCGATGACAAAATCTATTTGTTCAGTGAAACGTGGGAAAAATAAAGAGAAAACACTTAAGAACTGTAGATTATGGAGACAGAGCCGAAGTAAAAATAACATCTGAAGTTGGCATCCTAGAAAATAAATAACAAAGTGACGCAGTCAGACTCAGAGAACTGGAAAAAATATCTTGAAAGTCCAAACATTTATCAATCTTGGAAGTCGTTTTTGAACAACGTGTACTTTTTCAATATCCCGCTGTGCCACGGAGATTAACTTCTCTACGTTCCGCGTTGCAGAGGCGTTAATGTTTTTGGAAAAGGCTTTACTAACCCTTTGTAACTATGATGACATAACGCTTTGAGAAGAAACTGAAAAGGCGGTGGAAGGATGGATGGATGGATGATTTTCTGCAGAAAGGATAGAAGTAAAACGTATAAAAATACAAAAAGAGAAATGAAAAACTCCGTGTGTTGCCAGTGTCCTGCTCTTCAGGTTTCTGTTAGTATCAAAGCGAATCTGTAACCAGGAAGCATTGTGTCTGTATTTGCTTACCTGCTCAAAAAAAAAAAGTGAATGAAAATGATGTCTTTTAGCAGCAAAATCCATGCTCTCTGTGTGTGGTTACATGTGCTGTTTGTTTTGTTATTGTAATAACATGAGAGGCTGCATTTCCTGAAAGTACGTGAAAAGGTTTGCTGGTTTAGAGTGTGGAGCTGTGCCCATTCCGAATGAACGGAATGTTACAAAAGTTGCCTTCGATGTGATCCAGCTTACAGTTTCTTTTCGTCACTACTCCGTCGTACATTAATAATCTTTTCTATCTCTGCTTTATTGAGATGGTTTTTGTGATTTGTTCGGTGTCTCACTATTATTTGTAATAATATTTTCTAAACGTAACTACTAGACTATTATTGAATGGCAAATATGGTTGCAAGTAACGAGATTATAATAATCGCGTTCATGGATATTTTTTTTAGGTTGCGCCGACTCCATCTTTATGTTCAGAATTTATCCTTACCTCCACTATACCGGCTTTGGTTGGTTGTATTTCCAACGCCGTTTGAGGAATTTTCTTAAGTGTTGAAATCGAATTGAAAATTAAGTATTTTTACCGTATGGATTATCACTTTTAATCCGAAGATCATTTAAATTTTATTTAAAAATTCAGTTTTGCTTCGTGTTGTTTAGGAAAATATAAAAAGAGAATCATACGAAATCCATAAATACACTCTCTGTCTGTGGGCAAAAGACGTTGTTATTTATTGTTAATGCAGCTGGTAATTCTATTTCACATCGAACTGTAAAGGGGCAAATAACCTGAACGCTACTTCTCATATAGTTTTATTTAACCTCGAAGAACCAGAGAAAGACCCTAAGAACATATTTCTACTGCTCCACAAACTTTTCGTTATTTAAAGAATAGTATTGTACAAAATATGGCGCATTACTTCATAAAATGCCTTAACGATCTCTGTTCTTTCTTTGCTAATGTTATTTTAATAGTGTGGCACGTGTTGAAAGTCACGTAATTTCACAGTAAGAGTTTCTTTTACCTAAGTCAGTGGCGTTTTTGTTTCTCCATCTCGTTCCTAAAAACGCATAGGTAAATGTACGATGTACAAAGGAAATTTTATCTGCTGTTCTGTGTGGCTGTGAAACTTAGTCTCTCTCTTTATGAAGGAAGGATATGGACTGAGGATATTAGAGAATTGGGCACCGACCAGAATAATTTGGGCCCACAAAAGGGGAAATAACAGGAGGCTGGAAAAAATCTCATAATGATTTGTATTTGTCACCAAGTATTATGAGGATGTTAAATTAATGAAGACGTAAATGAGGCAGGTGAATAGAGAAGAGAAATTTATAGAAATGTTGTCGTGAAATCTTTGAGGGAAATGATCACTTGCCACAAGTACGTGTGGTTGGGACAATATTAAAATGCATCTTAAAAAAGCTAGGCTGTGAGAATGCGGAATGGATTCATCTGGCCAGCGACTTTCCTTGTGAACACTGTAAAAATGTAATGGGGTTTATGGTGAGGAATGTTTTTGATTAGTTGTACGCTTATTTGGTTCTCAAATAGAGCTATTCTGCTTTGTGGTTAGCAACTTAATCTTTGGCATGTGAGTAAGTGTCGACTGAACTGTGTTTGTGCCGATGCAGAGTGTTCAAAATATACGGAAATTCTTCAAAGTGCTACAGATTCATACCTTGAAACGGCAGCAACATAATTTATTGCCCTAATATGAATTATATTCGTGACAAAATTTTAATAAATCAGAAAATGTTTGTTTTAAACGAGCAACGAAAACAGAATATTTTGTAGAGGAAACTGATACTTTACATGTATATCCTTTTAATAAATATTAATGTTTTTCACAACAGTACTGAGGAAAATATTTAGATACAAATAAGATCAGGTACTAAACTAAATCAGTAAAGAAGATTTATGATTTGTACTGTTCTCTTAGTACTATTAGCGCTGTGAAACAAATATTAGATTGTTTGGATACGCAGTAACCATTGGGTTACCCAAAGTATGAAGACAAAAGTTTAGCTCGGAAAGGTCACGTGAATAAATTACATGAGAGGCACAACACAGTAGCAGAATAATGTAAAGAGGATAACAAGGACATGGAACTGTGAAGATGATCTGGCTCAGAATCTTTGACAGTATTTGCTATAGGCGTAATGTCTGGTTGGTGTATTTGGGATTGTGCGTTTCTTCATTAGGTGAATATCATCCACTCAACAAATAGCCTTTATCATACAACATTATTGAAACATTTGAAATTCAATAAATGTGTGTGGTACTTGTATTAATTACCGCTCAAAACCACCACAGAATACCTGCGCTGTTATAATAGTTTGGTGGGTGGAATACTTCAATTTGCACACATAGGCCTATATCTGTGGGAACACGATATTATTTAGTGTATAGGGTGAATTGCGTTCCTTAAAGCATTTGCGTGAAATATTTCTCTCTGTTGCACAGGGAAGGGTCATAGAAATATAATCGGCAAATGAAATCCTCGTAAGTAGTAATGTATTCTTGTATATGTCATCCTGTGTTGGCTAAGTCATGCATGAGAACTGGTATAATTTATGCTAATCGTCATTTTAAACGTTGTGTATATTTCTAATAACCTTAAACTGTGTGTGGATTCTGACCTTTCATTTTTAATTATTTTCTAATATTTCTGATAGTTTCTTTGCAAGATACTAATCCCTCTTTCTTCTTGCCTGTCCTTTCCAGAGGCAGACTACACTTTGGATGATTCGTTCTGGAATGAGGAGAGCCCAGTCGGTGAGTTTAGCAGAAATTCTATGTGTATTATATAGTATTTTATGTTACAGATTTAAAAATTTGCAGTTTCCTATTGACTTTATTGTATTTAAATCAAAATATCGTTTGAGATTTATATAAAATATCTTCCAACATACCGTATTCAGTATCGCGCATTCATTTGTACTTATCTTTTCAACATTTAGTACTGTCTACGTTTATTAATATGAGCCGGGATAGCTCGGTCAGTATAGTGACTAGCTACGGGCTGGACGACCGGGGTTCGATCTCCGACGGGGACAGAGGATTTTTCCTCTGGCCTCTGCGTCCAGACCGGCTCTGGGGCCCACCCAGCCTCCTCTACAATGGGTACCGGGGTCCTTTCCCGGGGGTAAAGCCGGCCGGGGCTTCATGCTAACCACTCACCCCCATCTAGTGCCAAGGTCAAGAAAGGGAGGAGCTATACCTCCTCTCACCCCAAGCGCCTACATGGGACAAACTTTACTTACTTTACGTTTATTAATACAAGTAAATGAAGATGACAAAACAAATACATTTCAAGTCGGTGTTAGTGACTTCCCTTCTAAATCAGTTTAATATTTTTAATAAATTGGTTTGCTCTTAACGTTCCATTCTGTTCCTTGTGCGGCAGTATTACCAAATACAATATTAGTTAAAAATAGTCATGTTCGCCAACTCCAGTTAACTAATTATATTCATATTAATTTTCAATGATATTTTAGACAGTTTTTATTTGGATGTTCTATTTACAGTAATATATTTTTACGTTTCTGTTCAATCCAATTTTATACTTCGCTAAATATTTTATCAGGTCATATAACTATTTGCATGTCCGTGTCTGTGAACATTCATTTATAGTTTTTGTTAATGGCATGTGTTGTTGTAAACTTTCCGAACACCGTGAAGTTGGTATGTGAGTGTAATTATATCTTTTAAATCCCTTGTTGTTCAAAAATAGCTTGACGAATTCTGAGTCAGTGAATTTTGAACGACTGTTTCATGAATATATGTTCTGATTGTGTGTGCGTGTTTGGGTCTAATACCCCTTAACATGAAGTCGTGAAACCTCAAATCGTAAAAAGAATTTTTTGGCGGCAACAGTTTCTTCCAAAAATGGAGAAAGAATCATATAGAATCGCCAGAATTGTTATCGGAAATCTAATTTCATATGCCAATTTCTTTGTCCTGTAATTACAGTCGTCATATCACGACGCTTTTAAGGGTGGATCTATTTTCGTGCTCGGGTGTCAAATATGGGGAGGGGCTCACCTATTTTAATTATTCCACTAGAGAGGGCTAGTCTCAATCTATAGACTCCAAGCACCGAAGTCATTGGCCTTGTATGTCAACTAAGCGAAAGTTTAGCAAGTAGCACGATAGGCTTCGATCTGTAATAGCGCTGTTCATAAATCATTTATAGTAATTGATTATAGTGTTTGATAATGGCAGATTCTCATATCAATCACTGGATTCCATTTCATGTTATTAAATTTTGATATTACTTTGGATACGTCTATTCTTTGTGTGTTTTTCTTATACAAGAACTTCGTAACTGAATAAATTGTTGTCTGTCGATGAAAGTCATTAATCACATTAGTGTCTAGTCTTTGATTTTCATGTAGAGTGTAAGTGAGAAATCTACACGTGGCCCTTGACATATTTACGCGATCCTGTCATATCTTGTACTGATTTCTCAGCGGGTTGAATTTAATCGTTACGCGATCCTGTCATATCTTGTACTGGTTTCTCAGCGGGTTGAATTAAATCGGTTTTTTTTTTTCGTTTTGGGGGCAAAGGCGCTGTGATGGTGTTCCTACTTTCTGGAAACCGACAATACCGCGGCGATCCACCAGGTTTTCTTTCTTCGGGGGTACTAGGCCTTTAGAGTATGAGAAATGTCGTAAAATCAGCCTTTAAACGCTGTAATCATATAGTATGCACATTCAAAGAATGGAATTGAAGACACATTCTTCTGAATCGCTGATATACAGTCACGGCTCAAGAACCCGAAGACCACAATCTAAACTTTGCATGTCAGCCGTGTAGCAGATTCTGATAATGTAACATTTATGACCCCTGAAGAACGTAAGTATAGGCCGACTATCTGTATTCTGAAATATGCACTCGGCGGGCTAGCGCAGGGCTGCAACTATCTTTCAGTATCCTTAGTCTGTTTACTATGTGATACGAATTCAATAAAAAAGCTTGGCAGTTGCTAGTCATATTATTATTTGTACAAAAACGCAGTTTATTTTACTAGAAACGAAGAAATCTGACGAATCCGTTAAAGTTCTCTCTATCTGTACTCCCATTACATAATTTAAAAGTTTTCCGGATGGTCGTGATTAATTAAATTATATGTGAATTTATACGTATGTAATTAGAACACATATTTCAGGAACTTCGAAATTAAAGAACCAAATAATGGTGCCCGTTTTTATCGTCGCCATTAATAATATATTTTTTTCAATATCAGCGAAGTCTTTGTTTTGTCAGTAAGAACCTTACATATTGTCGGCGAAACTCGAAAAATGTGGAGTAGTGGGGGAACGGCATAGTTTAAGAAACGTTCTGATGGTCCAAAGAATGAGTTTCAGTCTTAATAGTTATGTAGCATGCGTGTTTGTACATAATAGGCAAGTATTAGTTGCTGATGGGTTTTTTAAAATCACTGTTTGCGCTGTATGTGTTGTAACCGTTGCCATGGAAATGCTGTTAAGGGATTTTGGGCTTTATGGGGTAATATTTGTGAGTATGTGTACTGTGGAACTTCGGCATTCGGTGCTGAGCTGCATAGAATGTTGATGGTTGTCCAACGTTTCGACCAACATTGCAGATGACAAGTGCAGTGCTGGTCGAAACTTTAAATTCTCATCATTACACGCGGTTCAACCCTGAAATTCGAAGTTTCGCATTGAATTGCATCTGTCAAAATCTGAAGAATTGTTATAACTTGCTTTGGTAATAATCTTAAGGGATTTTGAGTCTTATGGGAATGTATTCATAATTGTGTTTACTAATTTAAATTTTTCCATCTTTTTTTTAAAAGTAATTTTCTAGTGGAAAAATAATTTTTATAATCGCCACCTCTGTGTTCAGTAGTTGTGATTATGGCTATTGTAAACAGTAATCAGTAACAAACAGGTTGTGTCTGTAAGTTTGCCTAATAAGGATTTCCGTTTCATTTTTAAGACATATTTGTTCTTAATCCTTACAGACGCTAGACTCTCGGACATTCCTTCATGTCATTGCATTCTTCCACTCCTCTCGTTCATCACACTGAAGATATTTAAGCGCTAGTTTTACGTGCATATTTCTTCACTCTGTTTCTCCTGCCTCTTGTGGCTTGTATGCGCGGAATGTTAGGACGATGTTATGACTGGTAGACGTATGTACTGCGGAAAATCTGGCATATATTGTTCGTGGAAGATCTGATGTCTGAGACACGTGTTAGCAGAGTTGAGGGAAAACGTCTTTGCAGACCACGCGAGATTTATTCTGTGACTCCATTCAGCATTCTTTAATTTCAAGAACATCATTAGTCATTTATAAATCACATGTTTAATTTGATGTTGAAGTGCTCTATTAAACAAACACGGTTTTGTGGAATCCACAGAAAGTTATTACATGATTAATTATGTACATTAAGAATTATTAAGACTATAATGATAACTAATTATGTTTACCATTGTTCAGTCATTATAGAATTGGTTACTTGAAGATAAATTTTACTAATAACCTGTTGTCTGTTTATCTTCCATTTTCAGTTGTTTCTTTTGTGACGAGTATTAATTTTTTACGTGAATGCCCTAACTTGTTTATTTTTCATGTCAGATTCCCATTCTGTTAGTTTATCTTATAACATGTTATTCTGTTAGAATATTAGCTTTACATGTAGCATACAAAAAACTTACTCTGACATTACTGTTAAAGAATGCTATAAAGGGCATAATTTTCTTTCTGCGTTTATTTCATTGGAAACAATAACATAAATTGATATGTTATGTCAAAACGAATCTTTTCCATTTAAAAAAAAAATCTATCACATTAATAAAAGCGATGTGGACGTAAATACTTCGACACTCGAAAATCGTGGCGAACCTGAAAGAGAACCTTTTTCTGTTCCAAATTTTCTCCTCAACAACCTCCTTAAATATTGCACCAGAACTTTGATCCACTCTTTATAAAGTAAATCGACCCAGTGTTATTAAACACCGAAATAATCGACTAATGATTTGTAGTTAGAAATCATTTTGATCATGTTCTGTTTCTCTCTCCATGACCACAGTAAATGATATAGAGTCTTAAAATTAGGCTAACAGAACAAGCAAAATACAACGCTTAAAATGTTTGTTTGCCTGTTCTTTGCTTCAAATTTAAACTGAATTTCAACGTTCCTCTCTTGCGTCATATCTTCTTGTGCTCCCACTTCAAACCAGATCCTGTCCCGTCGAACAAAGCCTTCGTCAGTTATGGGTATTCTCCACTCTTCACGCTCGCAAAGCTTCTTACATCCGCCTTCCGAGTTTCTTTTCTTTCCTATTTTTTACGTTTTCAATGTTTGCTGCAAATATAAGTTTATTATTGCAGTAAACTGCTAGTTTATCGATCTCAATAAATAGTTCATGAAGGGCGTGTTTGATTCATACATATATGCATGCGCACTCGCACACACACAGACACAGACAGTACTCCATCTTACTTTGCATAAGTCATGGAGGATTCCTGTCTGCAGAATTGTGTAAAGCGTTGTTAGATTAAAATGTTGATGTATAAAGTACCATAAAGCGTATTATGATATTTTATGACTTACGTAATACTCATTCAAATGTTGTATGGTCTATCATCAGATATATAAACACGTATTTCCGCATTTTCAGTGTGTTTCATGATTTTGACTTGATATCTGCATTAATTGTCTTCCCTCGCTCCACAGTGTGTTAAAGTCCCTAGCTTTAAGCAGGAATTAAAGCGTTTTCTGCGAGTAAAGTATGGCCAGGTTTTAAACGTGGCTAGTTTTAACTCCGTAGACCAGATTCTTCGTTAAGAAGCTTATAAAAATATTCCTTCTTTTATGGAAACAGTACGATATATGTGCAATACTGTGTATATATAGGAGCCGAGTCTTAAGTCAGAATAACTTAAGTTGTATTCTCATTTGTCATCTCTTCCATGTGTGTTGCATTTCGTGATTTCATTAACCTTAGGATACTTGATGGCGAGGATAAAATTATGGAGGTCCTTGGACGTTGCATTTTGACGCTTGTGTTATATATACGCGTGTGTGATAGGCCTATTGACGTCAACTCGCTTCAGATTTGCTGAATTCACGTTTTTATAAAAAAATGTTAACCGCCATTTTAAGAGGGAAGTGACTTGCATTCGGGTTTTGTCATCAATATATGAGATTGGTAAATCCGAAATATTAATGGCTGCTAACCCGTAATCTAAGAACGACCAAAACAGAAAAATAATGTCGTAGCTCCGTCTTCATAATATGCGGCGTGATAAGGATGAGACAGGAAATCGTAATTGTAGCATTTATCAGAACTGTTTAATTCTTGACAAGCTCATTTTACTTTTGTGGCAGAATAAACTTTGCCCCCCCCTCCTTTCTCTGAATTAACGCAAACAAATATCGCGGTTCGTTTTGGTTGCATCTTTTCGGAAAAACGAACCCCAGACAAAGTAACACCATCCTTGTCCTTCACTTTAGTTACCGCAGTGGATATTGGCAACATCAGCACATCCACTTTTCTTCGCCGAATGTGGGTTAAAAGAGTGGCGCTGACTATCGATTTTTATTTTCACTTAGTAATCAGAACCACTACACTAACACAAAGTTCAGTTCCCACTTTTCTCCCTTTGTTCCTTAATGAAGCTTTATTCTTCTGATGTTCACTCCAACTTTTCAAGACAAATTATTAACCCTTTTTAAGTGTCAGATGCTGGTGATGTGACATATAACACATCAAAGTGAATATTAGTAGGTCGTGTCCATATATATATAGTATAGAAGCAGAGAAAGATGGCGAACGTGTTCACTTATTCATTTTATGAAAGAAATTTTTAATGCTCGTGAATTTATCTTTGCTGGGAGATCGTGACTATATTATGGATGTCTTTCTAATTCACTTGTCCCTTATGTTAACCATTTGAATGTAGTCCAAAGTCTCATTTATATTTTATTATTTTAATGATCAGGAAAGCGTTTCTGTTTGTTCTGAAAACAAAAAGAAGTCCACAATTAGATAATCCGAGTTACGGATGTCAAAGCAGGTTGTGGGCTATATACAGTCACCATTGCACTATAACGTTTTAAATTCTTGTTTACGTAAATGGAGGATTCGATGGGTAAAGAAACGACACGATTTGGTACCCCCGTCATCTAATTAGTCGCTCGTACGTTCAGATTAGTGGGCAAATGCTTAAGAGAAGCATAGCCACAACTGACCATGGCTGCTGAAAGGATCTGACATGTGGTTTAAGTCCCTATACAGACATTTAGGCGGATTATATTTTGCTTCGTTGCTGCTATGAAATTCTAGAGGGAATATTGCGCTGTTCTGACAAACAAGGCATATCTTGTAAGTGTTGAAAGAGAGAAGTACTTGATTCTGTTCCAAATATTTTTTTTTCAGTTGTAAAAAAAAGAGAAGAATATGGAGAAACTAACACAAATTTAAAGTCTCTGTCACCCTTTTTTTTGGGTTAGGTCAGTGTGCCTTACGGTCGGTTACGTTAGGTTACGTTTCGCTGTATTTATTTCACTCATCCGCTCACTTGTGGTATATTGCTTTTATGCTGTTAGGAATAAAGTGTTGTGTCTGAAGCAAGGGAGAAGACAGTGCCATGTATACTATTTATGCTCCCAATCGATGTCATCTACCTAGCATGTGAACTGCTTTCCTTTTTTCATGTTGACATGAAAGAGAACATTTATATTTTATTAAGAGATCTCACACATACTTACAAACAGTGTAACCTTAAGCTAACCTGAAGTCCTTCCTGATGTAAAACTAAATGAACTAGATATGAGTTGTAAAGTAAATTTAAACTGGTGCCAAGGGAATATTTTCAGTTATCAGATGAATTTAAGTGAACAGGATTTTAATGTGCTGCCAGACTTTAACACGAGTAGCTTTAAATCAGTGTCTGCACGACAGGAAATCATTTTAAACTTGTTCAAGTGAAAGGCAAAATGATTGTCTTAATTTAAGTAAATGAGCACTATTACGTGATTATATCTGGCTCTAATAAATTAATAAAAACTGTACATTAAGTTAAGAAGATTCTCTAAGCTGCTCGCTGAATGTCGCGACAGAGTGTTTGATTAGCTTTGTGTTCGGGGCGTCCTGGCTTCAAAACTTGGTGAGCAGACCGGTTATCCTTATAAAGTTTATTGGAGGTTTCACTCAGTTTCTCGAAGCAGACGCCGGGATAGATCTTGGAATTAGTGCACTACGCGACACCTTCCTTTATTGTCCTTTATAAACTATTATTATGTAATCATTTTACCATTAGAAAATAAGTCAGTGGGCTGGTCACTCGCCACTCGCAAATGCACTCTCCATAGACCAAGAAACCTCCGAAAAGGAGGCTGCGAAAACCCACAACTGGATTGTAGAGCCAAGAAACAACAACAATTAGAAAATGGTCTGAAATATTGACAGCGTCGTTAAATAAACCGTAAAGAAATTAATAAAGTTAATACCGCTCGCATGCTGGAATTGTCTTGCGCTTTGCCTTATATTGGCAGTGATTTTGCGATGAGCTGGTTCTCATCCATGAATTTCTAGTGAATGACGAGAATATTGGATGTCTTAGAAGTAAGTGTAATTTTGTATACGACACTTTTTCTGTCCTGTGAAAGGAAGTAGATAATTTAAATGCCATGCATATCTGATCTGAACTCAGAAGTACATCCCAGAAGACCGACATCGACAATCAGAATTAGGATTCGTTTTAAATTAATTACAGGTAACGTCCAAATAACATTTCATTATACTACAATTCAGTATCATGAAGTTGTCGGATGTTTGTGCCTTTGCTGGAATCTGAGTTTGCATGTCGGTCGGTCGGTCACTCAGAGAGCTTCATCGCCTTATAACGCGATTAGAAGGCGTGGGTGGTGCCATTTGCATTAAAGTTAATGAGGTAAGGACAGAGATGTTGCGTTGCAATGCTTTCCGAAACCAAGTCTAAATCGATGTGTGGCAGCAAAGGTTTTGTTTCTTCAGATTAGAATCGCTCTGCTGAAGCAAACTGTTAGTATTACTTACTCCTAATAGCTTGTTGGCGCCATTCCTTCCCTGGTAAAATGAAACCATTTGTTATGATGGCTTGGGGTTTGGATAATGCAAAGTAAGAGATGGAAAAGAAAACAGTGTTCAGTTGGAAACTAAATTGGAGTACATTACAAACCGTGTCTCTAGACACAAAACAATAGAAAATATTTCTGATTCTAAAACGTTTGTAAAGGTCTGCCCTACTGGAATCTGTGAACATGTAAATATTATTAATTATCACATCCCATAGGATTCAGTGATGGACATTATTTCGATATCATATCGTGTCAACATTAACTTTATTCTACGTATAAAAAGACCTGGGTGGCATAGAGTTTTGTGAATTCCATGTTCGAACTCATGACACACTCTTAAACCCGCGAATCTGTCCCCAGTGAACTCTGACCCTCATAGTTTACTTGATTGTCTCCTGACTGAAGGCAACTTTTCTTTTTTATGAATGAAATATATTGCGCTCTGTCCTATTGGGTGAATCCCCCAGACAGCGTGATTGATGTTACTCCACTCCGAAGGGACTGAGTGTAATGCATACAAAACGAAGGTGTCGTCCACCGGTAGCCTAAGAGGGAAGGCACGGAGGGGCTAACAAGAGAGATCTTTTGGTTTGAGAAGCAGCTACTTATCAAATGGTGGAAGGAGGACTTGGTAGTCTACGCAGCGTCTTGTATTCTCTTGGCGGTAACAATTTAGGATGTGGTCTTCTCGATTTTGACGCCACTAGGTGGTTAGCCGACGGTTCGGAATAACTCATCACTTCCATCTTCAGGGTAGATACTACAACGACTCACGTCCGAGAAGACCAAAAAGCACGTATTTATCTGTAATTTATAGAAATATCTGATATGAGGTTTATTCCTTACTAATTATTTTTATCTGGGCATCTACGTGCTACGTAAAATCTGTTAGAAAATGTATTGAGCTTCACTTAAACGAGATCCAGGATTCATTAAATATGTTTTAAGACACGTGATTGAAGCCGACTGTAATGATTGAAGTCCTGTCATTCAGTATAATATTCTTCTAAACTAAATAAAACAATTTGGAAACTTGAAAAGAAATACGAGCATAGTTCCACGTCAGGTGTCCCAAAAATGTTATTCACTGACATCGATTTCCGTAGAATTAGGTCTGTGATTGCGTATATAATGTTGATATCGGTTATCGTTAATTCATGAACGCGCTGTTTTAGAATTTATTGCTGGTGTTTCTTAATTAAGTCAAAATGTGGTTAAATCCAGGCGGTTACTCAAAGTTACATAATCGAAATACGTGAAATTTGCTTCATCAGCAGTTGAACTCCTTTCATTGCCCAGCTGTCACTACCATAGAGGAGTGTCAGTATAGCCAAGGAATTATAATGTTCTTATTATTTAAATTACTCTTATTTCCATATTGGCTTGCATATGTATTTTGGTACATTCTAAGTCGTTGCTCACAAATAGTTATTTTGTTGCCGATTTTGGTTTGTAGGATGTGAGGTTTTCACGGCGGTGAGTCTGAAGATGGCTGTCTTCTGGTTTTAAATTATTTTATTTTAATAATATTTACTGTTTCATACATTTATCTAAGGGTAGGTCAGATCCTTCTAAAGCAGTTTATTTTCCGGCATATAAGATAATTTCAGAGTTAATATTTGCGACACTTATAACAAACAATATTTAGATTTTATAAAATTTCTGTTATTTCACAAACGACTCATATCATAAAAATGTGAGCAGGTCTATATGTCACTAAGTGTTATAACTTGTAATCTGTACGGCTGCTGCGTTATTCATATTTCAACTGGAATACCGGTAAAATGAATAAATTAATTCGTAGTGCTAAAACCACGCTGTGAAGACGTAGGGCGAGGTATTTTTAATCTCGGCACTAGGTGAAGGTGATTACTGAACATGGCACTAGGACCTCTTCACCGCCATCGAAAGAGATCCTGGTACCCGTTGAAATGAAAGACCAAGAGCCGGTCTATATTTCATGGCGGAGAGAAAAAGGTCTTACTCAGCCCTGAATCGAACCCCGGCTGTCCAGGCCGTAACATAGTTACTATACTGCTGAGCTACTTCGACTGTAGACAAAGTAAAAGGCTGTGTAATCAATGCATCTGCTGTTGATAAGCTTTGTCAGCAGCTGTTCCTGTCTGCAAGAGTAGTATAAAGGGCATTTATACACGGCGTTGGTGCTTCACAGTGGGGTATGCGTTTTACTCTTGGTAATGATGAGGTGTTAATCAGCATCGTTTACGTCCTTCGCGTACACGGCCATGTGACACGTTAAAGCTTGTAAGGGAGGGGAATTTCTTCTATCCAAAGGCGCACAAAAATCGGGCTTCAGCGGTAGAGACGGGCGAAATCTATCAAGGGGATTGAGAGGAAGGGGGTGTACGTTGGAGCAGTAGTGGGTGAAGAAGGGAGAGGAAGAGAATCTCTAGAAAAATCGGAAACGAATGTCACGTGGAGAAAGCAGTCATTCGTCTTCATCATCCAGAATGCTGTGCAAACTCTTGTTTGTGGTACATGGAAAAGTGTATCAACAAAATATTTGTGGTTGTCACAAATTTATTATTTATGTATTTTTATTCCTTGTTAATGTTTCAATGTGATTGTTATTGACCACTCAGTTACATTTTCCCTGTTTCTTTCACGAAGGGCGTGTAATAATAAAAGTTTAATGTGGTATTTTAGGATTTCTGGTGATTTTGCTGTATACGTGGCTCGGGTAATTAATTGTCTTCGTCGAAAAAACACTACAGATTATAAGAGTATTTAAAAAGAATACAAGTTATATTATGATGGGCGTTGATGACATCAAATCACCGTCTCGTTTTATGAATTTTATTATAGCCTCGATTTGATTATTGTCATATCCATGTTAAATATGTGTCAGAAGCTTCACAGAGTAACACAGAGAAGGTGTTCCAGCGATAATGTATTCGAGAGGGACACGGGCTTCAATCTGGGTTAAATTAGTAGCAGTTACCAGTTCTTCATGGTTCTTGCAGCCTCTCTGGACAGATGCCAAGATGATCAGTTACGTTTAAATGTATTCTGTGATCGTTTTCTTACAAGTCCTTACTTTCTACCCATTGATGATTGTATTTCTATCTAGTTCAAAGGCATATACAGTAACTTATTTACTTGTCATAGGGCCGGCGAATGAATAAATAAGAAATTTTCAAATTTAACTTCAAATTTTACATTAGTTTGTCATCTTTACCTACTGATTTACTCACAATGCTACTCGCAGATTAAAATGTATTTTAGACTACTTGTTTTACGTTAAATGAAAGTCTGTTATGTTGCCATATGTTCGCCCAAGTAACTTTGAATCAAGAGTGTTGTAAAAATCAAAGCACGCAAACTTCGTACTTTTTAATAACCCTAATGGTAATGATGACAACATGGCAGCCGTCATAAATTGTGAGTAGGAAGTGATTATATCAGATGATCTTAACACTTTTGTGGTAATACATGTCTCAAAATATGTAGCGTTTCTTGTAGAATGTAAAATGAAAACAAGGCGGTCGCTTGAAATCTGTCTCTATAATTAGCTTCCAGTATCGTGGCGATAACTAATAAAGCTCTGAAGTTAGATATGTAAAGTTAAATGCAGAGATACACGAGATGGATATACTTACGAAATTGGGATAAAAACTTTTTAACAATTGCTAAGAGTTACAAACATGGAGAGAGTGCGAAACGTTGAAATAACTTCAGGCAAATTGTGTAATAGCGATAATTATATACAGAGATATATCAATAAATTTGTGCAACGGTTAGCTGATGATGTATGTAATGTAGTGCACTGGTACTTAATAGAAACACAGTGCGGATCGATCATTTATTTCAAAGGCCGTGAGTCTAGAACTCGTAACTCTGCATTTTTATTGACGGGTTTTGTATGATTCTAAGTGTAAACAGTGATTAATTCCTTAAACAGCACTAACCAGCTGATTTTTATAGTGGCGAAGGTTGTGTGTTTTCTTTGCGGTGTGCAACTGAATTCTTAAATATTATCAAGATGTAGTTCGGATTCAGACGGTTTAATATATCTTATGTAATTAACAGTGCTCAGTGTAATTAGCAAGGGTGGTTACTGAGTCTTCCATAACTGATAATTAAATCCTCTCGAATTGTTTTAGCAGATGATCTTGGAAGGCATCTCCATCCATGATATGTAGATGAACATGCAGAAACTAAGGAAGATGTTATCGTGACCGTTTTTAGGGTATTATAATTTTAATTATATATAAGAGACTGAGTAAAGCCACGAAATTTCTCGAGATTAAAAGCGATTAGACTTACCTAGTCTCAGAGAATATGTGAAAGGAGCTGTGTTTTTGAAGGGCTCTATTTCTTCTAGAGTGTCTTTTTCTGTGTCTCGTTTTATCCACATGAGACGCCGTCTGAGAGAGGATGGACTCCTGGAATTCTGACCTGTGGGGAGACGCGAAAGAGTCATCAGGAGCAGATTTAGTTCAAGCTCCAACGTAGACTCCATCCTTTCACTAGCAGGGTGGGTAAGTGCGTGGGACGAAAATACAGCTTTCCCGTTTTCCCCCTGAAGTCTTTGAAAGCTGCCTGTAATTTTGTTTCTTTTTTCACGTCGCTTGATGAAAGTTAATTCTATTTCCTCTTCATATATGTTTCGCAGTAAACAAGGGCTATCCCTTTGAAACACGTGAACATCTTACTGCTTGTTTCTTACTACCGTACAAAGAAATTTTATTAGACAGGGGTTGGCGGCTGAGCGGTTTCCTGTGCCCCGTGTAGCAGTTCATTCTGTTAAACGACGGCTTTTTGCGAGGGGTGGTTCCTGGTTTGATTCTGGGGTAGGTCGTGTGGTATTTTTAACGGAGAAAGTAACAGTACGTTTTCTTACTAGAATAAAAGTTTTCTCTTTCAAATATAATGTAAACAGTACGCCATGTCTGAGGCGTATTCAACCATCAGCTTCTCAAGGAGGACTGTTGCATGGAGTTAGTTTGGTAAAATGTCGGTACGAATTTAGAATGATAGTATCGAATTTTTTTTTTAAAAAAAACAGGATGTTATTATTCTGTGTGGTTTAAAGTGTTTGTTTATCATTTCAACTTTAAATTATCAGTATAAATTGTGTTTGTATCTGGTTTGCTTAAAGTCGTTCTGTCGTAACTTCTCATATCATCGCCCAACTTATGCATATTTTGTCTTCTGAGGCAGCTTCCTCCATTTGCTTCATATTCTGGATGTTGTTTGTTTTCATATTGTTATTCAAATAGTGATGTTTGATACAATTTGCCTGTTTGTGTATCTCTTGCTGTGTTTTGCTGTAATATGGCCATCTTTATCATTGCGTTGCTAAACCACAAACTGCTTTTCTCATGGGGACAACTGAATCTAGGTAACGGGTCTTGTTCATTTGGACTAGCGCCTACATTTGTACGCAGTTTCATTACATGGGTAAGTTACATCGCATGAAACGTTCGTGAGGTTTAACGTATGTTAGGGTAATGGATAGAGCACTTTATGAACGAGTCTGAACCCAGGTTACTTTAAGAGATTCTTGTATCACGAGTGTTTTTGCAAGCCGATACGTTTTATAGCCAAAAAATTCTGACCTGCAAAAGTTATATTATTGCTTTGAAGATATAAGAGAGTAATTACAGTTTGGAAATGTATGACCCTCCGGAGGAATAGGATTCGTAATAAGTCATTTCCCGTGCTTTTATTTAATGGCCGGAAATGTGGAATTAACGGAACTAGGGGCGTACAAATGTAGGTCCATATTTCAATTATAACTTCTCCCCCCCCCCCGACCTATGGAAGTTAAACTTTCACTTAAATGTTATATCACAGGGTGTGCAGAAGCATAATACATTATACGCAGGTGAAACAAGAAATAGCCAAGAAAAGTAGAAGTAAAGTTTTGCTAGGAGTACTGGGCTGTTTGTGCGTTGTTCAGTAAGCACTGCAGTGAAGATTGCGAACTGGCTGTTGTCTCTGATGAGACAAAGAACGGGTAACTCGCTTAGAACAAAACAAGAAGATATGAGCAGAGCTCATAATTTGGGCCTTTGCGGCTCTGAATGCAGTATGGAGGCAGAGACAGCTTCCAGCAGAGACGAAACTTAGTCAATACCGACTCAGTTGATTACCCAAGAAGACTTCGTTGCAATTAATATCGTCATCTATTTACAAAGCCCTTGGACCCATTAGTTAATTAAATACTCTAAAGGTAAAATTTGTAGGATTTGACCTTTCTTTATCGCCATATATGACATAATTGTTCATATATAAATTATTTTTAGAAATGTTTATAAACATTTTGTTTTTACTATGACGAGACGTGAGCATGTACGCTTTAAGCGTTTGTTTCTATACCAACCTTTTGCCTTACATTATTTTTTTAAGCACACTAGTAACTAAATGTACCATCTTCTTTAAGATGTAGTAAGTCTTGATTGTGCTAAAGTAGTGTATTTATGGGTTTCGACGTTTCTCTGCACAGAAAGCTATCATTTCTGTAAGCAGGTTTAATCAACTGATCGTTGTAATAGAGACGTTTTGTGTTCTCGTTTTAGAAGTAGGAACTGAATTTTTAAATAGTTTCTAGATGGACGTAATGCTTCATATGGTTAAAAGAGTTTGTGCGTAATTTATAGTAAGTGTTAGCTAACATTACCCAAGATTTTTATTCGGAAAATGAGGAAAGAAACAATTATTTTTTGTGTGATAACGACGCATCAATGCCATGATGTGATGAGACTTTAGGTCAGAATGACGAGACACGTTATAAAAAGGAGCTTACATACAGCCTTTTTACATTAAGTTGGACTGAATATAAATTCAGTACGGTCGAAGACTGCACAGTCAAACTGTTTTCCTTAATCATCAACAGAGCGTCGGAAGATGAACGGACCTGGAAACGTAGGTCTTCGCAAGATTTCCCAGAATCCCATCAAACGAAGACGACTTTTAGTACATATTTTTTTATACACTCGCCTTGTGCCAAGTTTGCTTAGGTCATCATAATGCAGACGAAAGATGGAAAATAAGTTTCGGGCAGCATCTCTTAGATACAGCGAAAAATAGGGAATATGATAGAGCAAGTGACGAGGAATGAAAGAACGGGAGTTAAAATGGAGAATAAGCAAGGACGACAAAACGGTCAGAGTAAGGAAGAAAGAAAATTCTCTGAGTAGGACGACACGGAAATGTGCGTATGTACAGACACAAACATGTGATTCATAAAACAAGCAAGAAATCTGATGGAGTGTATTGAAAGGAGCCCGAGTATCGAAGCGTAAAAGAAATTCATCCTGGCGTTCACTTGTTTATGCATTCGTATCTGAAAAAGGGAATAAGAAGAAGAAGAAGACTGCGAGGCGACTGGTACACAACAGGTGAAAACAGCGTTTTCCCAGAAATACACACTCTTTAGATTTTAACTTGTAACCAAATAATCAAGTTCGTGGAACGCAGTCCATTCTGAGGAGCTAATAGCCACTCAAATAGTCAAGACATTCAAGATATTTTATGGGAACCGGAAGTTAATTACCGTGTTCACAAAGGCCCGCAAATGGATCTTATCCTGAGCCATTTAAATCCATTTGAGATCCTCATATTCCAGACATTTTAATTGTTTCCCCAGTCAACCTCCTCACTGGTTTGTTCTCTTCAAGCTTTCAGACTAATATAATGTGTGCACACCCTGTTCTCAAACACCTGCAATCTGTGTTCCTCCCTCTGACCATGTTTTGCACCCATACAAAACAACAGGCAAGATTATTGTTTTGTACACTTTAATTTTCAGGTTCTTAGAAATCAGACGGGAAGACAAAATATTTTGAACTGAGAAGTAGCAAGCATTTCCAGAATTTAATCTCCTCCTAACTTCCTCATGAGTGTCATTTTCATTTGTTATTGTTGTTCCCAGATATTTGAACTTTGTAACCCTTTCAAAGGACTTGTTAGCTACCCTAAGATAATTTTGCCCGCCTGTCTTCTGATGACGAGATACTAACATGTACTTAGTTTTTTCTGAATTTACTTCTAGCCCCACCTGTCTACTAGCCTCTAGTAAAACTTCTGCGTTCCTCTTTATTGTATTCATATAGTCCCCCAATAAATTAACATCATCAGCATATGCCAATAACTACCTGGTATAATTTTATGGAATTTTCTTTCTGAGATCCCGAAACGCTGCTGTGTGGTTTGCGGTTTATAACGACATAGCTGTGCAGACGATCGAAACCCTGCCACATCCGTACCTTCCGTCCTGATATTTAATACTATAAGTATCCGATTTTTACAACGTAGTGTACACATCTCGTTCCGCCCAGAAATGCATTAGGTTATAATTAATGAAAAGAGACATGGCAATTTGAGTTATTTTTACAAGCATCCTTTTTTCTAATTCGGCAGATTCCGTGTTCAGATCTCGGCCCAGGTTTCTCTGAGCTTCCTCAGTTACTCGAAGTCCATGTGATATTAACTTAAACTAAGCCACTACCGTTTCCTTACATATAATTTCCAATTCATCGTTTATTAAGCATCTACCATCAGACGCGATGTAATCTGAGGTACTTACATCATCGTTAATTAAACCAAAAACGAACGATTATATTATATTTATTTGATCATCGTTAATTAAACCAAAAACGAACAAATATATTATATTTATTTATTAATGTCGTTTTTGTGGTAGGAGCACTTTTAGTGCCCAAGACACGTATAATGATAATATAATGCGGAAAATATTGTGTACACTACAGCTGCTGATCGCTCCTAATCATAATCACTAACTAAATACGAATCCCGTTGCTTATATTTAAACGTCATTTATTTATTATTTTATTAATATACAAGAAACTTCTATCTTGCGTATACACATTTCAACTGTCACCCATCCAAAACACGGTTCCATCATAAGACACAAGAATATTTTAGTCTGAGCTAACA
The DNA here is from genome assembly GCF_000696155.1 of Zootermopsis nevadensis. Next base: position 222,979 of record NW_019060388.1, on the reverse strand, counting down.
AGTCAGAACCCCTTAACAGTCTGAATTAAGTCATAGTTTAAGGCTGTGGCCTTTGCAACTGAGATTCGATTCCCCTCAAGGACAGTATTGTTTCGTTGGTCTCTGGGTCTAGACTGGTCATAGGTCCCACACAGTCCAATGAACATCGAGGGTTATTTTCCAAGGGATAAGATGGCTGGAGTGTGAAGATTACCAGTCACATTTATCTTTAGTTGAGACTATGAATATGTATAATTTAAACTTCATCTCTCCATATTTGTTTAAGCACATGAAATTTTTATTTCATATTAAAAATTTAAAACTACTGCAGGTGAACAGAATTTGCATTTTAACGTTATAAATTCAAAATCCTGTTACTGAATTTTAAAGAAGTACCGTGGTAATTACGCTTACAATCTGTGTGATATATCGGCATATGTAAATTGTCTGTACTAATTTTGGGGATGGCCCATCTACTCCACTTATGAACACAAGCAAAATGGATAAGCTTGTGTGTTTCCTTACGGGGAGGTCCCTTCACGTGTGTCCAAGTGTGTCCCATTTGGATTCCACTCGTGGCAAAGCGAGCTACTTTTTCCACTTCACTTAACTTAACTTAACTTACAACTGAAACATAACACTGGAACTTGAAACATATAACGAGCTGTGTTGCTCGTAAGTCGTGTTTTATAGATCAGTGATCTCAGTTCTTGCGTCTTTGTGATGTACGTAGACACAGCAACTTTTAAGTTTTAACAGAGCTCCGCCATTCCTATGCCTCTGTGTGTTTGTCTGTAATAGAGAGAGGCTAGCTGCGATGTCTCTTTACCTGTTCCAACCTTTTCCATACTCCGGAAATTCACATTTCTTATAAATATTGTTCTTGTGATTTGAATTTATTTAACATTAGAAAAAACAAACCTAACCTACTCTCTCTCAGCAATTTTAATATCTCTGGTTTTTTCAACAATATTATAATTATTAAATGCTTCTCTTCTCGTTTGTATGAATTTTCCCCTTTCCAGTGGCGACTCGAGAGTCTGAACAGTGGTAGTGGTGCCTTGTAAGAACATAAATTGAAACCCTTTTATTGTTTGTCTGCATTTAAATATATTTGTGACTTCTAAGCAACACGAAACACAGTTTATTAGCAAGTAGCGTGTATCAACCTAACGAGTCTTTTCTTTTTATTATAAACTGAGAATTTAAAATTACAAAGAAATGGGTTTTGATGTCGCATTTGTGTTGTTACGATGAGGTGAGTGAATGAGGAGTAGCGGACAGGAGAAAACTAAGGGAATTAGAGGAATTCCTATTTTAGTGTCACTTCTTCCAAAAAAATCCGTGTGGACTAAGCTGGACGCGAATCTAGACTGGTGAACCAATACAGCTTATTCAGTGATCGCTAAAATGAGTACTGTTGAGATAGATGGATCGGCTTGATTGCTTGGGTTTGTCTAACTAAAATAATTTGATCCCAAAATGATCTTTTATATGATTCAAGCTACGTAATTTTACTAAGAATTTTCCTATTTTGCTTCTATGTAATTGGAAAATTCCATGCTTATATTTTTCGGTTTTAGTAAGCTGTTCCTTTTAATTAGAATTGCATTCCACTTTATATTAGAGTTGAACAAAATTTGTATGTCCACTACACTGTGATGAGAATATGAGCGCACAAAGTTGAACCCGCTACAGGCAGTCCCCGCCGTTATGAACATTTGCGTTCCTGGAAAGAATTCGTAAAGCGAGTCGCTATTTCCCATAAGTGGAATGTTATAATTGGCGGTTACGTTCCCGAACTCCGGTAAAATGACCGAAGGAAAATTAAAAATCAACTATTTGTTTGCCTGGAACGAATACTACAAGCAATCTTCAAGCTCACCGCCGTGAAAACCTCAAATCCTACATAGCAATGAGAATACTTTACATGTTATAAAATACAAACGAAATACGAAAACGTATTCACGATATAATCACAGAATACTTCCTCTGGTTTTATAGACTAATTGGGCTTATTTTTTAGCTCGGAAGATTTCTGATGACGAAGACGAGGGAGGTGTAGGTTGTGCGCCTCATTTTAAAAGTTCGTGTGAACGAAATTTCGTAATGATAATCTTCACAAGACGAGGACTGATTGAGTATTCATTCCACTGCTAGTAATACTGCTACTACAACATCGTACGAGCATTTACGTTTCTTCAGATTTCTCTGCCAGCTTACGAAATCCTTTCTGGAATTTAGTGCAGTTGTCTGGACTGGTGGGCGGTGAAAGGATGGTGAAGAAGTTACTTTTGCGGCTACCGTGATCTCCTTAATACTGTATTATTTTTTTAAAAAATATGAAATTAGACCGCTGACGTAATTGGCAATAGCATGACCGGTTATGTTTTATAAATTTTCTGCCAGAACATTTTCCGCTACGATATCATAAATGCCACATAGACGCAGGTATTTGTACAGTAGAACCTCCGTATGAGATGTTTTAAGATATGCAACGCATAGGAAACATAATTGCCGAATGTTACTACTAATTGAACTTATCATAAAAAGGACTAAACTGTTTACCTTTCTCTCAAAATTTAGACTTTTTTGAGACTAGACACATATTTATATAAAAAACGTAATTGTAAAATGTCATAGATCTATAATAGAAGATACTGTAACATTTTAAAATATATTTCTTTTCATTCCAATGGAAATTTTATTTGGCCTGCAATAGAATAATTTGGAATAATAACTTATTTTTCTGTTTTATATGAAGCAGTAGCGAACAACCCCGAAATAAATACTTACCGTTAATTTACATTTCACTGATAACATATGGTTCAAGTTTAGTTCAGTAATTGTAATTAAAATTACTAATCTTAATTTTTGGTTTTCCTTTTATGCAAACATTCGGATATTAAGGATCAGATGGTGAGTAAAATCAGTGTTATAACTTTATTCAAACGGGCCATAAAACTTTCACAATGGAAAATGCCGATTAGTATAAGCAAATTAAAGGGTTGAATCATCCACTAAATATGAATTAAAATTATATCGACAGTGAAAGTCAGACACGCAACTGCGTGTGCAGATCATCCTATTTCTGTATTTAATGTTTGGTTTTACTTCTGGAATTCACGTAAGTAAAAACAGTTGGTGATGAGCAGTTGCGCTGTGCATACACAGAAATTGCGGGAGGTTTTTTTCGATGTGCAGAGTCGCAAATGTATATTTACAATTGTAAGCATTTTATCATGAACCGTAAATAATGGATGTTCGTCTGTTAATATTTGATGTGTCAGCGCTGTTCATTATCAGATAAAGCGGTATTAAATCGAGAATGGTCGAACAAAATATGACGTTTAGACGACTCGTCCGTTGAAGTGTTTCAGGTGATGTACCAAGTTGAAGAAATAAAAAGGTCATAACGTTTCGGTGGACTTTCTGCATCTGGTTTCAGGGCCGAAGTAATAACACATGTAAAGCGTTGGGTTTATATAGAAGCAGAAAACAACAACGAATTTTGATTGGTTCGGAATGGGATCTCGAATGAATGATTGGTAAATATTTTGTACCCCATAGCATAGTGAAATGTATCATCATCTAATTCGTGGCTGGACTTATGTTGCGTTTGTTATGTAGTGAATGGTACCGGATAGGCAGAAGTGATGTTCTCAAGGCGATGAACACGTTGATCGTTGTTTTCTGATCTATGACTGCGTGTAGTTTAAAAGGAAATTATGTCTCGCAGCTTGAGGACAGTGTCTTTTATGCCGTAACACTTTTAATGCAAGATTGTTTCATTTTTTCCTCAAGGTAAAGGTACGGTTACCAATACACACACACGCTGCCCTTTCAGATGTAAATGAAATGATAGCAGTAATTAAATGGTTAATGCATATCCGGAACTTATTATTTTAATTTCGCTGTTTATTTCATTGGTATTTGTTATTTTTCCAATTACTGCAATTGCGTTGCATTACTGAATGCTTTGTTAGGAATTATGGTATGGTCTTGTAATCGTAAGATTGATTTCAGTTATGTGACGTACATCTGGACAATTCTCACAGGTTTGTAAAGAATTTTCTATGTTAGAAGAGCCGCCAAACACGTTTACCTTATTTCGTTTCTTCACTTTCAGTAGACAAAACATAATACAGAGAAACTGCACAGATCTTGTGGTTTTGCTTTTCTCTTCTTATTTTCCCTGGTAAAACTATCAATTTATGGTAAATCCCTCGCTATTTCAACAAGATCGACTTGGCAAGCTTAAATGGACTCCTTCGGTCCCTTTTTGTGTTTCCTCGGCGAGTTCTCGTGAAGGGAGTACTGTGCACTGAGCAACATCATCTATAACTCATGATGGCGCTAGCAGCTGACAGTCCCACACCTACTCTCTCTCTGTCTCTCTCTATCTCTCTGTGTGCTTTCAAAAGAACGACAACGACTGTACTTGGCTTGGAAACCTCAGGTGAACGTCGGGTGTTCACAGGCCTCAAGGATTTGCTAGATTAACGACTACTCCGGACAGAAGAACAAATTTCTATAGAAGATTTCTGTCTTCTGGGTTGTTGCGCTGTGTAGTCTGGTCGATGATTACCAACGTTTCAGAGGTCATACTGCCTCCGTCATCAGGGCGATGAAGACAGAAATCTTCATACTCACAGCTGTGAAAACCTCAAATCTTACAAATTTCTATTGAATTTGTGTTCTATTTCTGAAGCAAAGAAAATATATTGCTAATGTATTAACTAAGTTTGTAAACGAGAGTTTATTTTGAAATTTAACGGATTTTACCCGGTATTTTGTCGCCTGATGGGAGCACCTTCTTTCTAATCTCTGGTCCAAATGTGTCTCATACTGCATGAATTATTGTTTGCCTACGCATCCAATTTTGTCACATTTGTAGTCATAAAATATGGTTGATCTTAAGGGAGAATGCAATGCAGATTGTTAGCATCCGAGATACTTGTTAACCGAGTGGCTTCGTCAGTTATTGACAATTATTGTAACATGTAAGTAATTCCATGTGATATAGGTTCTGAGGTTTATTACTTTCCAAAGTGTCCCATCGTTTAACAAAATTCCGAACCACTTCAAATAAATCTGAATAATCGAAACGTGGATCTGTTTTAATATTTGTTCTATCTTCTTCATTTTTTTAATTTTTCTTGTTATATGATGTTTCCTGTTTCTCTCGAAAGTGTTTATTTACAGTCCTTGAAATAAGCATTAAAATATGAAAGTGGTCAAGAGATATTGAGATTAGAAAATTTCATTGAACAAGCGACTGGTATATGTTTACTGCATTATAAGCTATAGTTAAACTAAATTAACACAGAGATGATATTTTGATAATGGACAGTCGAAGCCTTGTGCCAGAGATTACTTTGGGCAGAGCCGAGCACGGAGACAGTACGTTTCTCTGACTCGTTGGTGTCTACCTACGAGGATATAAAGCTTTAGAACCCGAAGAAGAACGTCGTCGTGAAAGATTGAGTATGCCGTATGAAATGAAATCGTTGCTGGCATCTGAATTCAGTCCGTGTATTTGATGCAAACACATTAACAGATTCCCTTGCCTTGCCTTGCCTTCAAACCGAGAGAAAAGACGTGGGCGACTGGTACTTTGAAGTAGCTGCTACCAGTGTACGTGTAAAACAAGTTCTGTTGCAGGTTTCCGCCCAAGAACATTCATATGACATCCGCGTGGACACTTCGAGGCGGACAGTCTTTTATCCGGGTCTAATAAATAAGAAGCCAAGAACCCATAGGAAAGAACCTCCAGGCAACTGAAGTCTCTGGGGGGATGAACTTTGAAGAGAAAATAGAGATGCCGTGTTTCCATAACAAACTTGCTCGAAGTCGTTCTCTACTTCCCGCTGACCGGCTACAAACGTCAGCGCTACCAGATACTCCAGGAACCCGTTCAACTGCTTTGAAGACTCCGGCTTCCAAACGAAAGGCAGTCATACACAGCGGTCATGCTTCTTTCATTCCTTTGACTTTTATTGGGATTAGGAGAACCGGTTGCGTCCAGTGGCAACTCCGCCGATGTTGAACTTTGTATTAGAGCTCTTTCCCACGTTTTTACGGTAATTCTTAAACCTCGTTTGTAGGATTCTGTTAATGGTTTGTTTAGAGTTCGGGACGTGACATGTTAGGTTTTTTCAGTCAAATTGTCATGCCCCAAATGTATGCCGAGATTAGAGACAAAGTACCACAGACTTTTGTCATCGGTGTTATTAGAAGTGTTAGGTCAACGTAGGCGTAACTTCAGTATAATAATGAGTTACTTTTTAAAATTACTGTTATTACACCATGTTCAGTCGGACACTTGTTACCATGGCATGACGCGTTCTGTGCGTACAGTTGGAGTGGATGGCGTCAAGATTCGGAGGTTAGCTGCTAATATTTGAGTGGGGTGACAAGGCAAGAGTTTGACAGATCCAACAAATGCACGACAGGATTTGACTTTATTCTATAAAATCGTTAGTTTTGTTTTAATACATAGATTCAGGTCTTCTGTATGAACATTCTGATATGTACGGCAGATGAATTAGCCATTTTATTATAGGACGAAATATTCCTACAAAACTTGACTGGTCTTGGTTTACTTAACCATCTTTTAACGCTTGGTAAGAAGGACTTAATTCACTACAAATTATGTTTGTCTTAAGTTCTTATTACCTAGTGCCAAGGATAGGTTATATCATCCAGCGTTAAGAGTGTTTGGTGAATGGATAATTGGAAGGGATGTGGTAGGGTACAACCGTGTTATGTTTTAATGTACTATCTCAGAATATGCCTGCGTTTAGTGAGGAAGGTTACAGAATCACTCAGTTTGGATGTTTGACTTCCTTGCCGAAATCGGAGTACTAAAGTGCTGACGAATCGACCGAAGCCTTCGGTAGGATTAAAAGTACTCGCTTTCTGAGGCAGGTATCTTGACGGGTAATCTCAGTGAAGACGAAGTAATCTGACGTCTTACCCAGGAATTATACCAGGCACCTTAATTTTTCTACAGCCTGTATTGGTCTCTAAACTTGGCCCAAAGCTTACTCTTATGCACGAGGCTGCTACTCGATTCAGTAAAACGCTGTTGTCGTCACCCCATGCGTGTCAGGGGTGACTGCTATCGCATCGAACAGTGTGCTATATGTTTAATTACGGGCAAGAGCAGAGAGCGACGTCGATGAATGTTGTGTGGCCAAGAGCGCAAGGGTATGTAAGCACGTAAATTGTTTCACTTACCGGCGCGTTCAATCACTTGCTTCATCCAGCTACCAACTCGAACGGTTCAATACTTCTTACATTTATTTTCTTCTAACCGAACATTACTCCGTATGTACGTACATTCTGTTCGTCCACGTTTTTCATATCCAAAATTATTTTGTGTGATTAATTCCATGGAGTAAGATTCTCCTTTAAGATGGTCGTCGTTTAGTTGGAGAAGAAACTTACTCCTAAAATGAATGTGAAAGTAGCCTTTGGATTCTATACTGAGTCACTTGAATTTGTACGCATTCACAACACTAGAAACTTATTTTGCGTTCTGGACCAGATACAGGCACAATACGTGAGCACTGGACCGTACGCTATCTGCAGAATGGCTGAACGTACTTTTCGCCGTCCAGGCTTCTGGATAAAGCAAGTTCCTTCCCGCATTAGTACACAGACATCCAAGATACGGATGTCGGATGTCGCACCACGAATCAAAACAAACATGAATTGGAGTGCTCTTAAGTTTTCGTGTTTTGTCGCCCTTTTCTTTTAAAGCGTGGTATTGGTTTAGAAAGTAATGTTCCTGTTTTGAAAAGTGATTTGTTCAAAACGTGTTTATGAATTAGCTGTACGAATAATTGAGAAGTGAGTTGTGACTCGCTATCTCTTTTTCCCCGTTCTTTCCTCAGGTACACACTGAATAATCGCGTTTAACTTGAAAGGACTGTCGATGGACGATGCCGTTTGTAATGTCGAATTCGACAAAGCCTATTCTGTATACCCATCTGTCTTGAGCCCAGTTCGTATTTAGTTTCCCATTTATATATTTGACGCCATATCTCAAGATTCTGTCATTCATCTTGTTCTCTTCTCTTATTCCAATTGTTCTATTTTATCTGTTTTGTGGAATGGAGATGGATGAGTATAAAGTGGAGAAAATTTTTCGTGACCACTCATGAATCGAGAGAGTATCTTAACCCACTTTTCATAATGGCGTGTAACTGTCTGCATTGGAGCATTCGTATTTATAAGGGTTAAACAGAACAGTGTTTTACCATGCTGCTTCGATAGGACGACAGTTATCTGTGCCTTCAGAGGGCATCGCTTTTGAAGGTAAGGTCCGTGCGTGGCATCGCTTTCCAGTAATCTCTCATTACTCGCTTATAAAATTTGATTCGTTATTCGTAACCGGACTTTTCCGACGATGCAGTTCCATATTACTGTACCAGCAATAAACAGAAACGAAGTATTAAAACGTACTGTAACGTAGTAGTCGCTTAATTACATCAGAATCTGTCAGTTGAAGGTGAACGGAGGAATGGCTTTATTTATTTTTATTTCTAACAAATTCTGAGAAAACTGGCGTCAGAATTTTTAAATGGGGAAACTTAAGATTTGTAAGCCATTGCTACCTTGATCAAGCATTTCGACCGATAGGGCGTTTCTTCAGATTTTAAATCGCCGTGATGGCGTTCGTCCTCTGACCTACCGCCATTGCCATAAGATCGAGTAATGTGAGAGTGCAAGACTGGAGATCGAACGATCCTTTAAATGATTATCTGAGGTGCCTTCGGGACGATCGTCTCTTGAAAGTGCCAATCTATTGAAGTAGGTTGGATTCCGGTGTAACGAAAGAGAACGAGTGCTTAAGGTGATGGCATTGTTCTGGTTTCTGACGCCGTGTGGAGTCGTATGTAGATACCAGCGTTTCGGAGAAATATTCGGTCTCTCTCTTCGGGGCTGAAGTACTTATGATAGTTATAAAATGATGGATACTTGAAGGTCCTGAGGACCGATTGAATTTTTACTTGGTTTGATACGAATTTGTCTGTTGTGTGCGCGAAGTCCTTGATTGTTAGCGACGTGTGAAGGTGGTAACTGTTCGAAAATATTTTGTTGTAACTTGAATTATGAAATCGATGTAATCATCACCTGTTAACACGACAATAAAATAAAGGAATATGAGATGGGTATGGCATGTAGCACGTATGAAGGATGATAAATGCGCACAAAATTTAGGTGGCATGCCTGAAGGTAAAAGACCATTCTGAAGATGTAGGCGTAGATGAGAGGATATTATTAAAATGGGTCTCAGTGAAGTAAGGTTTGGGGTTGTCATGTTTGTTTTTTATCTGGCTCAGGATGGGGTTCGATGGCGGGTGCCTGTGAACATGGTAACAAGTCCCGAAAAGGCGGGAAATTTCTTGACTAGCTGAGGGAATTTTTAACTTCTCAAAAAGGACTGTGCTCTGTGATGTTTGTTATGTGGTGCATGTGCAGTTTCATTTCACTGTCTAAGATACGAGGCACAAGTCTGTTGGCTCAGAGGCTAATGAATTTCGAATCTGCGCGTCTGAAGTGTCCCTCCTCCGGCCTCATTTAGTAGATCTGTTTATCTGATCTGAGAATCAGAGCAGTTATGTCCTTGTGCGGATCCGCACCTTTCTTCTTGGGAGTTAGTACATTTGGAGCTTACACCCCGCCCCCCGCCCCCTGCCCTCGCCCGTCGACCTTTCTGAACAATTCTCTGCTTAAGTAAACGCAAATGAAGTTCAAGAGACTGAGAACCTGGGGCTTGAATCGTGATTTTGTTGTTTTTTTCCCGTCCTTCTTTTATTTCCCTCTCTGCTTTCTCTAGCCAAAGTAGTTTTCATTTTATTTCTACGGTTAATCCTAAGGGGGAACAAGAGATTCTGGAAAAGAAAATGCGAATGAAGGGGTCATGGAGAAACGGAAGTTACTGGACCTGATTTCAGTGGCAGAAAAAGGCAAGAGATAAAAATAAGTCGCTTATTTCTTTTTCTTCCTTTCGTGTTTCTCTTCATTGTACTTTCCTCAAGCCTTTACCTTTACTGTTTCGTTTTCTTTAAGTGCTGAGGGCACAGCTGTTGTCTTCAAATCGCTTAGGCAGAGTCGCCCGGATTATCTCTCGGGTTAAGGAAGGAACAGCAAAGCAGATAGCACACGAGAATAATACGTGAAGTAATGCTAATCTACCGTAGAAGCTTATTCTCTAGAAATGTTACTATAACACAGTTAGAAAAAACCTCTTGATCTCTTCTACTGAATTTCTCTCTGCCTGATTTTTCAATATTCCTTCCCGAAGGAACATCAAACTTCCTCGCGGTAGCGTCTGCTGTGCTCAGATTTCTTTAGCTTTGCGTGTCGCATTATCAAGAAACGAACGAGTTTTGCATCTGGTTATGATTTTTTTTATTTTATAAGAGAGTGTAGGTTCTACGTACATCCAAACATAATGAAGATATCGTGAGTTATCTGCGCGAGACGTGTGCTTCCTCAGGCAAAAATAGGTTTTCCGATTTTTAATTTTCTCTCCCAAAAAGGAAACAGATTTGTTGGAAGTTTCGTCTTTTTATATACAGGCTGTTTCTATGTAATGCATACAACTTTACCAGCATGGATCCCGTGTGAAAAATATTGAATCGGAAGTAAAAACCTTTAGTTAAACACATGGCCGTATGGATGTCGCGTGTAATGTTCATTCTGGGATAAAATTGTTACTTAAAACTTACATATATGGATGTTGCGTTCAATATTGAAACTAAAGATTTACTAAACTTAAACGTAAAAGCATTATAACACGGAATTACTTCGGAAAATATTCCTGTCGCAGACACCTCAAATATTACACAAGACACGGTGAACATAGAACATGTACGTAGATAAGTTTCCGCTTTTCTGAACATGAGTCGAACCTACGACCCCCGTTATGCTCGTATTTAACTGCGCGACCACTCGTACCAGCATTCTTGAAATTAAAAGTTAATTTCAGTGCTCGCAACTTAAGCTGACTGTGACTGAATTTATCTAGATTCCCGGATTACGTAGAACATTTTTATCGTACGTCGCTTTTGAAAGTTTTGGCATATCGCGTCGCCAATAAGGGCTCAGAATTCTGTATTACGTGAATCGTAACTCAAATATTTTCATGCAACTCATATATTTTCCTGACCAGTTTGTGACTTCAAAGTTTTATTTGCCTTAACATCAGTTTCAAATTCTTTTTATTGATATTTAAAAGCTCTGCATCTAAATTACTGCAGCTATATGTGATTTTGGTACAAGATCTCAAGTTGTATGTTTCTGATGTATATTAATGCTGGCTGTCTGTGGTAGAGAAATAAAAACCGAACACAAGGGAAGCATATTCTGGCTTGGCCGAGCCCCCTGTTGTAATGATATATATAAGTAAAAGCTACCATTACTATCCCATTTCGAACACGTGGCGACGATGTTTTTACGAAGTCAAGTGTAATGGAATTTCCATTTAGCAAAACAATGTACGTTAATGGTGTTATATATTTGATTTACATTCAGCTATGATATCATTTTCATTAAGGATTGAAATATGCAAAGAAACACTGAAATAACACAGGGAATAACATTCATATAATAATATTACGCAAATTACATCGCAAGATAAATAATCACTTTAGTGGTATCTCATAGTTTTTTTTCTGTATATGTATTCAGCCAACAAATTAACATACTTAGCATAGACTAGAAACTTAAATGTTCTGTTAATTTTCTATAGGTATACCTTCTGATTCTAGGGCCTTCTTAATGACTTATTGGAAAGGCAATATGAAAAGAATAAGGAAATCGTAGCTTGCAACCATAATGAATAGAAATTGCAGCAGATGGGTTGTTACCGGCACAAGCGTTGTTATTAATTTCAGTTTCTTGGTGTACTGAATTAATTGACAATAAAACATTATAATTTCTTGCTGAAAGGGGTAGTATATTATTTACTCATTTATAAAACTTGAATGTGAATTTTAAAAATTTGTTTTCATACAGAGTCATGTATTTAATTGCAGTGTAGTTTTATTAAACAGTTCAATATCAAATTTTTCCATGCTCCGTTTTATTCTTTATATTTAATATGTTGCAGATTATTTGTCGTGCAGACACTAACCTATAATCGAATACAACAAAATTTTTCTTTCACACAGTGGAAATCTGTACGAATTATGGATGAATTGATAGGATCGGACATGTGGCACACATATTTATAGTGTAGTTAACGATGCTGTCAGAGGATGGTTAATGAAATGGGAAGGATATGTAAGGAAGCTGTCGTGGCCTCTTTTAAGGTGCATTTGCCTGTAGCGACTAACATGGAAAATCTGTCAGGATGACTGGGCTCCGGACAAAAATTTGGAACCAACCCCTCCCAAGTACGATCTCGAAGCAGGAGTGTTCATGAAATGACAATGTTTTGATCTGTAACACCTCAGAAGAAGGTCCCTCTTGGGAAATCTTAGAAAGGGGGTAATAAAATGGGTTTTACAGGTATGAAGATGTGCTCTGAAATCATCTGGTCCAGGACAGGTTCGAAAGGCGAAATTTTGCGAACACGGTAAGGAGGAAATTTAATGACCAACAAGTACTATCTGCTTCTGAACTAAGGTCTTGTGCTATGGAGTTGCTTTGTTGGTTGGTTCTTTGTAGTTTTTGTGTGTTTTCTTCGCGTTGAGTGATATTTACCACGTTGCCTTCATTTAGGAAAATGGGCGTTGTATTAACAGCGTATGAGACGTTCCTAATCATGGTACACTCTTCCTTCACTCCAGTAAATTTGTTCGAACTTGTTGTTGGATGTTATCATTCTTGGCGATTTTCATAGAAATTAATATAGTGCGTATGGAATGCAGTTTCTGGTGTCTTAATTCGTAATGTTACACATTCTTTTTAGGAACTTTCTACATGTTCTGGGTTTCTAAACTGTTCTTTAGGTTAGAATGATAGGTGGCCAAGAGATGGCAACCAAGTCTAGGCGTCCAGTCTGCTTTCATTTGCAGACGTAATGTGATATCCAGCTGTGCTTTCCACGTTTTAAAATTGATAACATCGTACTTACAGAACATTTTAGCCCTCACGGTTGAGTAGATTAATTTTGAATTATAACAAGTAACTATGTCATAAACACTTTGATCAGTGGAATCGCATATGAATAGTATTTACATGCAAGCAAATAGTACGAGGTCATTATATGGGTAAATCTAGAATGAATGGGCTAGTAAGGTAAATATAATTATGGGTAATAAATGGTTTTTGATCTAATCTATGTTAATGTTACAACATCGAATTTTAGCTATCGTACTTCGAATGTTAGTTCGGTAAGTGACAAACTCCCATCAAATTTCCTATCATCCGGTTTAATTTCACCGCATACAGGTCACTCAGTACAAGCCTACTTGCAGTGGAATGTCCGTTATTGATTAGAACATAATGACCGATTGATCTACAAATGAAGGATAAGTTAAAATTAGCTTCACACTTTTGAAAGCCTGCAAAATGTTACTGTTACAACATTGAAGATGTTAACTTAGGTAGTTTTCTTGTTGGGGTCGAAATGACGTTAGTGATATTATTTCTACTTTTGTTATTGCTACTAAACATTTAGGACGTGATTGATCAAATTCACAGTGACGGTCGTAAATGCTTTTAATTTCTGTAAATGTTAGCGTAGCATATGCCAATTAACACATACGATTAATTCTTTTTATAGCCTATATCTGTGGGTAATCTAGGCGTCCATGACTGTACAGGATAAATCTGAAATAACTTAATCGACTTAAATAAAGTTCTAAAGACCTCGTAAATTATGTGAACCGAACTAATAACCCCATTCGGCACAAACCAAGAAACCATAAACTTGAGCTTTACACAACACGTGTGTTAATAAAAATATATTACTGCGAAAAGCCATAAATTCTGCAATATGGAGAGTTTATTGTAACGAGTCGAGGATAATTAATCCTGCATTTCATGTTTTGGTCAGAACCTTAATCGCGCTTTGAATACGGAAACAGAGAATAAACATGGAGTTATGTTACCCCTAACAAGCAGTTTTACTTCGTTCGCATTAAATTAGGTGGTCAGGGACTGCTGGGTCATGGCGTCATGGCTTAAATCTAAAATAAAATTAATAAAAAGAACTAGGTCATCCGGAAATAACTTATTACCGTCAGTTAATTGTTAAGTGTTTTTATTTTCTGCGATACCTTCACGGGACAGAACAACGAGAGAGTAGAATGAAAATTCCAGCAATAAATAACTACGTAATACGTGTCAGAAACGTGTTTTCTGCTTCGTTAATTCTAATTAAGTCGTATTGTAATGCACACAATTACAAGAAATGGGACTCTCCATTTTAATTAATATCTTGTTTACAAACTTTCCCGCCGCTTCGTAAAAACACTTTTCGTAATAGTTTGCTGTTTAAAATAGCACTGCTTGGTAACACTACACTCACTGAAACTCTTGATCATAACCGAAACGTAAGCGCTGGATGACCGTAGCGAGAGGAGATCTCAGTCATAAACAAAGTTAATTTTACCAAGAGATTAGTATTTCAATCTGTTTTCTCACTAGACTCGTATCTTGAGCCACTAGACTTTTCCAGATTACTCCTCTCGTTTCTTATATTCATTTTAATATTATCCTCAGATTTAGACCTGTGTATATTCCCTTAATGTTTTCATAATTGTATGGAAATTTTAACCTAATGAATGCCACATGCCCCTTACATCTCATTTTTTTTAATTCAATGCCCCTAATAATAATACTTGCGAAAGAGAGTTCAAATTATGAAGCTGCTATGTAATTTTTTCTAGCTTACCCTTAATTCCTCTGCCTTATATTCCTATTCTCCTCAGACACATTCAATGTATGTTCTACTCTTGGACTAAATTTCATCTACACAAAACAGTGGGTAGATTAGTTTTGTGTATTGTAATTTTTAAGGTTTTTAGACACGAGGAGATAATCAGCTTCTGATATGATAGCCGATGTACGTCACGCTTTACTGTTCTAGTGCGCCGTGGATAATTTTTCGCGTAGAATGTAAGAATGATTCAGAACGATTAATTTTAAAGTGAGTTAATGTAACAGTCGTTGCCCGTGATAAAGACTCTGGACAGCCAGTCTACGAAGCGAAGCACAGATCATTGGAGAAGACCGCCATCTTCGTACTCACCGCTGTAAGAACCTCAGATCCTATATGAACCACGCAATAGTAACCTTCAGCAAATGGCATGCTTCAAGGTCACGGATGAACTTCACCCCACCGTAACGAGGACTCTAAGTCAGCGGTACAGCGTTGCTACGGTGTGCGTTCTGAGCCGTCTTCGCTCACCCATGTCCTGCTGTTCGTTGTACAACTTTGGTGTGGCCTTGAAGCATTCAGTCTCAGTGAAGGCTACTATAACATCTGAACTCGGTCTTCGGTGGACTGATCTGTTCCGACCGGCTGATTCATTGACAGGACTACGTGGACTGAGTGAATTATATGGTTTGGCAGCTGATTAGACTGGCTGTAGATTCATTGCGTTCAGTCTGTGTCTGATTGGACTGATTGGTTCGGATACCGAATGTTATGTTCCGGACGATACGTAACTGTGGAAAGACTCTTACATGACGATTTTAATAACTGAAGCTCACAGAATATGTCGTGTCCTATCGATGTAGATTACTTGATCCTAATTGATCCATAAAGTTTAAGGTTTATTCTGAAACTGGTAACTTTGTACCATGTGTGTTGTTAGTAGCTAAATGAAAAAAACAGAGATGTTTACAGTTATTGGTAGGAGGGGGGGAAAGGGGGGCTTAAAGGATTTGAAGGAGATAGGTAGGTCGGTCGAAATGGCAAAGAGGGGTAGAAATGAGAGGGTAACGCTGGGATCAGGTAGACCGAATGCCTATTTCATTTGGAGCTAAATCTCGTCGTCTGGTGGAAGGAATCGGTGAGTATCGGATTGGTTCGTATAATGTTACTTCAGTAAAGGCATGACAGGTATAAGTGCACTCAGTAAGCGTATTTGTCAGTAGAATCTCATGTGGCATCAAAGCGCTGGATTTGTACGTTAGACGAACCAGGTTCGAATATAGACTGAACTACCGGTTTCATCAGATTTTTCTCTAGGTTTTCCTCAGTCGAAGGCTCAGATAATTTATCTCTCTACAAATAAGTAAGTGTTGGCAGCTTGGTTGGTGATCATTTGATGTGAAGGGATTTGGGATCTTATAAGGTAATATTTAATACTATGTGCGTTTACATAACTCGAGGGTTTATTGTAATGTTCATAAAAATCCACTACCAGATACTATCCTGAGCCAGTTTGATTGAATCGACTCCTTCACCACCCATTTTCTTACGTCAGTTTCTTATACTGTTATCTTCTTCTTTGTGCTACAGCCCTAAAAGTGGTAGAGCTATTATTCTTGCAGTTTTCTTAAACAATTTTATTTCGTACGTAGTTCTCTGTACCCTCGTGATCACTTCTGTTTTGGTGGGTAAGGAATTTTTGTTTGAAATGTCGAAGATATATTTGGTCACTACGGTATGATAATTACTTGCTTATTTATTACAATGTATTCTTTCTAGACACATGCAGAAATGTATATACTTTTCGTAATTTCAATTAAACAAACATTAATTGTGAGGATTTGGTATTAGTGATTAAAAAGAGCCTTCTGCGAACCAAATTTGTAAAGTTCTAAATTGAGCATAAGAAGTTAAGAATCAGAATCGTGTTCATATCGGAATAAGTCTCCTTTCCTCCATCACAGAAAAGTTCATACTCAGTAACGTAGTTCTGTTACGACTTAGAAGCTTTATGGGAGAGTATGCGTGTTTATATTTTTATTTGCATCATTTTATGAGGTGTACCATTTCTTGTCTATACATTAAGTAGGGCACGCAAATTATCATGGGTATTAAGCTGGAAATACATTTATTTTATTCATACAGTGCTTCGTTGATAAATTTGAAATGCTGTATTATACGTAAGTTAATATTATATTTTATAGGACGATCTTTGAATCGTATCGATGAGAAATATGTAGCGCTAGGCCGTGAGTCATGCAGTTCCAGCCGAGAACCGGGAGGTGACAGTAGCATGTGAACGTTGAAACCTTATTTAAGTAAACTATTTTTTCCGTTCTCAATGAGAATGAACTTGGGGTCAATGATTATGCGCTACCTAGCTGTCAGCTACGTACCTTAATGAAGTAAACGTGCGGTCAGTGATTCGGTTTGTTAAGCTGCCATCAGTTTGTGTCACATGTGAATATTTTAATTATCATATATACTTGGTTATCTGAACGAATTTAATCGGTTCACCAGATGTGCTGAAGCTGTAACACTGTTATGTCGCAGCATTTCTGATGTCTGTGGTGACGTT
This sequence comes from Zootermopsis nevadensis, assembly GCF_000696155.1. Next base: position 205,577 of record NW_019060388.1, on the reverse strand, counting down.
TTGGCTTAAAGGACCTGTGTTACTCCGATAACTGAGTGCCATTTAACAGTTTCTATTCATAATAAGATCGTGTTTATATTTTGTGTTTATAATCGTCGAGGATTTATCAAACACCAAATTAGTATTTGAATATCGGATTGTGTAAATAACAGTATTGTTTTTAATATTATCATGCGAAGCTATGTCAGTGATTCTCGGAAGTTGATCGTCAATGTAGTCGACGTTTGAGAACTAGGTGAGATTGAGGATGACTTAGACCAGTTTTGCCCTGTATCTGTTAGTATATCGACATTTCTTGTAAGGACGACGTATTTCCTTGCCTGAGGCCTTCAAATTGAGTCTCTTGCCAGCGTCTTTCCTCTCTTCCTCCCAGTTTCCCACACCAAATGTGGGGAGAGAAGACGACTTGGAGGTTTGGTCACTGAGCTGAGAAATAGCGATAGGACTGGTTGATAGGATGGATGCTGAGAAGGAAAGATTTGTCACAAGAGTGTAGATGTAAAACGTAATCTCTGGAAAAGTGGAAATTTTCACTCTTGAGTTAATTAAAATTCTACCAATCATTGAACGTGACAGAATGGTTCTACTTTCTAAGTTGCAGAATGGACCTTTATCGTATCAAGGACTTATATTTGTTGTTTTTCGTTTGTTTCCCCCCCCCCCTTATCTTGGAATGTGAAACAGTCTCAATAAGGACCAGATGTGCGGGTCATATGGGTGCATAGTGAGATGAGAATTGCGTACAAAAGTTAGGTTAGAAAGCCTGAAGGGAAGACATTTCTCGGAATACCTGGGCGTAGATGGGGAGGGTAATATAAAAACATGCGGTGTTTGGGGTGTGAACTGAGTTCATCTGGGTCAGCATATGGATCAGTGGCGGGCTCTTGTCGACAGAGTGGTGAAAATTCTGGTTGCGTTAAAGGCGGGAATTTAGTTATTAGCTTCTCCTCAAAGACTGTCACATGTAGTTAGTTTGTTGTTAGCTTGAAATAGCGTCGTTAACTAAACCAGCTGTTAAATGTCTTATGAAGTTACTGTGATAATCGTTTTATAAGTCGAGTAATCTTACATTTCACGTGGATAATTTAATAACCAATGTATAAAGATCGTTCAGTAAGACAGATGTTTAGTTGAAATTAATGTTCAGTGTTGTTAAAGCGCATGTTTATTAGCGTCTTGATCCAATAGAACGAATATGATTGGGGCTAAAAGTTTTTCCAGCCTCTTAAATGCACAGAATGACCACTTATTTGGCAACCCTTACATCTGCAGCTTAGTTTAGTCAATATGATCATCTTGAACTAACGCAACAGCGTTCTAAGATAAGCAATGATATTGTATACACTTTTATTTTATAATATGTTGTCTTTATTGAGAGTAGTACATTGAGTTATCTGAAACTTCGGGAATACAGATAAGACCTCTGTAGGAGAAACAGCCTTAGGAGTATAAGCGCTAATGAATATATAAGTCCTTGCCGTTCCTGTCTTCTGCTTATATCGTTCATATAAAA